>JARQZK010002931.1:92500-215000 GCA_030704885.1 Cynegetis impunctata | reverse complement strand
ACGCCCAAGAGCAAGGTGGGACTCGAACCCACATCCTCGAGCAACAAACGGTACAAGTCGGTACTCGCTCACCGCTGGTCTACCGAGGCCCCGATTGTCACTTTTAAATACTTATGAATCATGAAGAATTCGATTTTTTAGCAATAATATCATTATAGTTCTTCTAATCTATTTTTATTTAGTTTTTTAGTTTAGCTTTCTTTCGAGGTTTTTCATGTTTTTTTTTTAACTCGAGGGACCTACAGTTTAACACCGGTTCCGAACGGCCAATGGGCTTGTAAACGATGTACATTACCCAACAATTTAATCATATATATAGAACCACTAAATTCCGGACATAAACAACATCCAAGAGAGCAAGGTGGGACTCGAACCCACAATCCTCGGTTTACAAACGGTACAAGGCGATACACTTTACCGCAGGTCTACCGAGGCCTCTATGTTTTTCATGTTGTATATACATTAAGTTTTCAACTTATTTAATAAATCTGTTCTATTTGAGAAAACTGCCAAGTTAATTTCGTATCAATTCGAAACTTTTTTTGACTAGAAAATTTTAACGATATGAAGGTTTAAGTATATCGAGTTTTTTGTGAAAATTTGATATTCCCAATTTTGACAAAATTGATAAGTTCGGAATTATTATTGAATAATCCAAGTTCCTAACGTTCTCTATGATATGTCCATTTTCGTGGTTATAACTTATTCTTTAGACCGAAATTCATTGAATTCATCATATAGGTATAAATTACGACTAATTTCGGGACAGCTGTATATAAATAAAAACGACGTTTATCGATTTATTGTTGCTAATCTTATGCTCGGCCAGCATTTCAATCAACTGAACGCTCGTAAAAGCCAGCAATACTTGTGTTTATTGCGAACTTAATGCCTCTGTCTATAAAAAGCGCATTAGGAAGTGAGCAATAAATGAGAAATGAGTCGATTCTTATTTGGACGTAAACACGATATGGAAATAAGTACCGTGGTGTATAATTAACTCAATTGAAACTGAGAACGAAAGATAAATCAATACTCATTTACATTCGATTATCGACGGCCTGCTTTTGGGACACCCCGTATCTTAGTCTAGTGAGATTAACTCTCGATTAATTCATAGTTATGTTTCATTTATGATCTATTACCTACACCTCCAATTTTAAATGACGTAATTTTATTCTAAATCCAGTGTTTTATCCGATTTTATCTAAGTATATACCTATAATGGCTATTACCTTGGTAACTATAGCTTATTTTTAGGTTAGTATGTTTTCAGAGCATAGACAATTAAGTATGTATATAATATAATCCCACTTCCTCAATTCAAGTATAACTTTCGGCTCCATAGGGCTTTTGAAGGGGATATGGAGCGTAAAAAAAAACCATGTTTGAAGGATTTTTACTCTTTCACATCCCCTCCAAATATACTACCTTAGTTACTACAGCTTATTTCTCGGTTGGTGTGTTTTCACAACATAGGTAATTATGTATTACCCCCTTTAATTCAAGTATAACTAAGGCTTTTTTAAGGGGATATAGAGCGAAGAAATACGATGTTTGAAGAATTTTGGCTCTTCCACGTCCCTTCCAAATTTACCACCTTGGTAACAACACCTTATTTTGTGTGTTTCCAGGGCATGGGTAATTATTCAATAATCTCTCTTCTCCCTAAATTCAGGTATAATTACCAGCTTCTTAGGACTTTTGAAAATTTTTTTGCTCTTACACATCCCCTTCAAATATACTACCTTGGTTATTGCAGCTTATTTCTCGGTTGGTAGGTTTTCAGAGCATAGGTATTTATTTATAACCCCCCTTAAATTCGAGTTCAACTAGGGCTTTTCGAAGAGGATATAGAGCGAAGAAAAACAATGTTTGAAGAATTTTTACTCTTCCTCATTCCCTCAAAATTCTCTACCTTGGTACCCACAGCTGATTTTTTGGTTGGTATGGTTTCAGAGCATAGGTAAGTGAGTGCCTATAACCTCCCTATATTCAAGTTCAACTATCGGCTCCTCAGGGCTTTTTGAACGGAATATAGAGCGAAAAGAAACGACGTTCAAAGAATTTTTGTCCTTCCTTAGTTAACTACTGATTATTTTTCGGTTGATGTGTTTTTAAAGCATAGGGAATTATGTATAATCCCTCTAAATTCTAGTATAACTTTCAGCTTCCTAAAGCTTTTTGAAGGCAATATGGAGCGAAAAAAAAACGATGTTAGAAGAATTTTTTCACCTCCACATCCCCTCCAAATGTACTACCTTGGTAACTACAGCTTGTTTTTATGGTTGGTGTCTTTTCATAGACTCATAGACCATTATGTTAACCCCCTAAATTCAAGTATAACTATTAGCTCCTCAAGGCTTTTTGAAGGGGATATAGAGCGAAGAAAAACGATGTTTGAAGAATTTTTGCTCTTCTACATCCCCTCTAAATTTACCATCTTGGTAACTACAGCTTATTTTTCGGTTGGTGTGTTATCAAATCTTTGAAAATTAAGTATAACCTCCCTAAATTTAAGTATAACATCAGCTCCCTAGGGCTTTTTGAAGGAAATATGGAGCGAAAAAAAACGATGTTCTAAGATTTTTTGCTCTTCCATATCACCTCCAAATTCATAATTTCATGTGAGCTCGCGCGTGCAGAAAAATAGACGAATTATACTCTTGTTGTATGAATAAATATTTCGATTTGAAAATATCTTTGATCAAAAGCTAATGATCTATACGCATAATTAAAAGCTTCTGCGTTATTACGCCATTATTCCTAATAAAAATATTAATCCGAATATATTCAAACAACAACGTCACAATGTTTTACACCGCAATCTTTCTCAACAATTCTTACACATTCTAATATACCTACGTAACTTGGTAACTGAAGAACTGTTTTTATCTTCCAGGGAAAACCGCAATCAAACCAATTCTGTGATTCTTATCTTCACTGTTATCTGAATTCGTCGTATGTTAGGCATATCTCATATTAACGGATACGTGGCACTGACAAATAAAAGTTCTGAACTACTCATTCTTGATTATGAAAACCGCAGTAAAGAGATAGCTCATCGTTTACCAATTCCTGTTGACGATTATTAAACTCTAATTTATCGATAGAAAAGCTGTGCCGTCTTTAATCTTCAACTTAAGATCCCACTCCTGATAAGCGTAATGGGCTATTCGATATTTAATTGACCCTCTAATGAGGCAAGGATTCAAGCAATGCAGCCTTTACGTTATTGACTTGAGTGTGTAACTTCATACTTATTTTTGCAGTGGCGGTAGCAAATTTTCAACTACAATTATTCATTGTAGTAATGATATTTCGAGTTATTAACTTTAATTATTTTATAACCACTGAAGCTTTACTGCAGTTTGATATCGGTTATTCCGAATGGAAATTGTGCGGTTGATTTAAACGAGTATTTTATTTGTGGCTTCTTTTTAAATCGTTTGAGAATATCCAGAGAACGACATGGTGGTAAAAATCAATATATACATCTAATTAACAATTAAGTAGTTTCTCGTCTGAGAGAAGTTTAAAATGATTGCTACATTTTTTGAGTTTTGCTTCAAAATAAGTGACTCGATCTTTCGTCTGCCAGAATTCTACAATATCAATGATTGACTGAGCTATGGCACAGGTATCGTATCCTAGAAATAACATTTTTAGTCGGAATTATGTGCTGTTGTGAAATGTTAATGATTTTCCAAGCAATAATTCAAATTGTTCCATCAAAATTCTTAAATTGTTAAATAGCTTTCAAACAAACATTCCACACGTAAAATGTCGATAACTAAACCTACAATACATCATTCCTACTATTGTCAGATAGCGTAAAACATATCGAAAGGCCATCTAAACACTAGAATAAAAAATTCAGGGTTATACGATTGAATTTATTATGAGAATTCTGCTGTTCGAAATGTTATTAATGAAGACAAATAATTGAGTGTGCCAACTGTTATGCGTCTATAAAATTGATGCCCATGTATTGAACCATCATATCAATCACCATTAATCACCATCTATCATCATCAATTACAATCAACCATATTCAATAAAGCATCTTCTATTCCCACCAATCTACATCATTCACCATAAATCATTATCAATGACCAATCTACATCAATACCCTTCAATCACCATCAATCATATTCAGTTCACAACAATCATCATCTATGAGCATCAAAGACCATCTATCGCCATCAATGAAGATCAACATATACTCAATCAACATCAATGACTATCAATCAACATCAACCATATTCAGCAATTAAGCGCCATCAATCATCTTCAATCCCCACCAATCTACATCAATCACTATCAGTCATGTTGAGTCTACATCAATCACCATCTATCATCCAATCACCATTAGTCACGATAAATCAACATCAATCGCCATCCCTGCCATCAATTCCGATCAATCAACATTAATCAACTTCTATCACCATTGGTAATTGAAAAACTAGGTAAATAAAATAACAGGATTAGTGTAGTATAATTTTTGTGTTCGTAGGTGTTCTACAGCTCGTTATCTTCGACTATTTATGTTTTAAAATTTGAAAACATGGAACGGAGGTTGAATAAATTGATATTCTATGGTGAGGTCTCTGGTTTAATAATTCTGGGCAATGGAATGGCGGGGAGATGCATGAGCGAAAATTCAAACTGATGGAAAAAGATGTGGAAGTTAATTATCTAGAACATTTCCGAAATGCAACCTTCTAGGTTTTTTTTTTGGAAGGTGCATGGTGTTAAGTTTTGTAGGGTTTTCACACCCCAAAGCCTGGCCAAATAGAGTTAGAAGGTTGACAAATTGTACATAAGTAATGTAATTCTCATATGTTATCGTGGTTTTCTAAGATTTGCGCATTTCCACTGATTCTGCTGTTTTAATCTTGCGTATCTCTGTAGCCACTCCAAATTCAGTTGGAAAACTGCCGCAATGTTTATGCAGGAGTTTCATGCTTTTTTTTTGCAAGCATTCAAGGTTTGTGTATCGTTTCTGTTCCTCCAATTTGACCAAGAGTATTAAGAATTTGTATGTATAAGAAGAGGGGTATTTAACCCTCTTTTTATATACCCCCTTTTACCTTTGAGACGAAGCTCTGCTGCTGTCGCGTTTTATTTTTTTCTTAAATATATAAATAATGAATTAATTTTGTTTCAGAAAAATGTAACCTGAGAACAGACTCATCGCACCATTTTATCCAACTTATGGCCGAGGGCATTCGTGACTGAAATCGACAACCCTGGTAGCTGGCAGCGTTGGGGCCGCATCGAAACAAGTCGAGTTGGTACCACCAGAAATGGCTAATACTCAGGGCGAAATCAGGGTGGGTCCAGCCAACCAGGTAAAAGACATTTATGTACGTACACATCACCAAAACGGTAAAACAAAATTACTCAAATTTGTCTAAATTTTTCGATTTCGAGATTGACCAGTTACAGAAACCGCTTGGAAATTATATGTTTCAGTATCGTTTTAGTTCTTTCGATTTGTTGGTTATATGAATCTACGAACATTTTGTTGAGATTGTATGATTTGCTTTGTTTCGTTTGAAATCAATAGGATACATTAATACCTCAATATTTAAATAAAGTTGATTAAATTCATCAGTTGGTCTTCCCAAGGCCAAGGGTTGAGAATATTTATTAAGTCTTGGTCTTGATGCCTAGACCCAGACTAGTATTGTGCTTTTGTCCTATGGCTTTGCAAGACCAAGACCAAGGCTGGTCTTGGTCTTGCAAGTCTTGAGAATAGTTTCAAGTCTTGGTCTTGATGTTAAGACCAAGACAAGACCTAGACTAGTCTTGTGGCCTCGCCCTATGGCTCGCCAGACCAAGACTGGCCTTGGTCTTGAAAATATTTTGGTCTTGGTCTTAGTTTTATGGTCTCGCGAAGCCGTATCGAACAGTATCTAGTAAATAGCTTGGATCTTTACCAATCAACAGAAGGCATATGCCATCTCAACAATATACAATACTAGCACGTGATACCTGTGTTGCTGTTACGAGCACTGTCCCTAACACTGCGCCAGCGACTAATTTGCTTTCTAATAATAACGTCGCAAAAGGAAGTTATTATATTTATTCTTCAAAGTTAAAACATATATATGTATATATATATGTATATATATATATATATATATATATATATATATATATATATATATATATATATATATATATATATATATATATATAATAAACCAGGATTATGGGGATAGCAGCAAAATTTAAAGAGTACTCTTTAAAGGTTATCCAAGCTTTCGGAAATGTTTATTTCCATCTTCAGGGAGACTACAATGTTATGAACATGTAAGTATATACACTATTAAATATGTGAGTAACACTTACAACTTTTTTGAGATTGTAAAACGTGATTATAATCATATGTTTGGGCACGAGGCCAGTGAACAGAAAAAGCAAAACAATGGAAAACAAGTAAGTAGCTATGTGTATGTTACAGTTAAAGACATTCAATTCTCCATCCAGGACTATGACAAACATTACTAATAATAATACAATTAAAATGGCCAATCAAAGATATAAAAAACAAAAAACTTTATTTAATTATTAACGAAGCAATCTAAAACGGATGGTAGATATTTGACAGACTGTCACTGTCATATCATATGTCACCACATCGTATTCAAAGTGAGGTGGCTAGTGTCACATTTAAAATATAAATTGGAAAAAGTCAAACTTGTCAATCGGTATCAACATTAATTATGTTAATAGATTCCTTGTCCAAATGTAGTAAATATGCATAGATCTCACTTAAATGACTTATGTCAGATCTTTTATTAATACAGTTACTGTCCTGGGAAATAAAAGCCCCTGAAGATGGAAATAAACATTTCCGAAAGCTTGGATAACCTTTAAAGAGTACTCTTTAAATTTTGCTGCTATCCCCATAATCCTGGTTTATTAGTGACGTGTCAGCAACTACTTCCTCTGATATATATATATATATATATATATATATATATATATATATATATATATATATATATAAATATATATATATATATATATATATATATATATATATATAATGAAACAATGAATTCAATGAGAGTTATTCATAAATTTCAATGACATATTGAATGAATATGTATTATTAGTTGTTTTAAATTTTTTTTCAAAATCTTTCTTTATGTTTTCTACTACCTGGACATTCGAACTTCGGTCGGTATTTTTTTCGAAGATAAGTAGATAATCATCCATCGGCAACAATATAAGTACCGCAAAAATTTACGAGTAGGCGCTGTATAAAATGGTCAGCTTGAGAGAGGACATGAGCCTATCTTAAATCGTTTCTTTCGTGTGTGAAGTTGCGTTTTTACAAAAAATAATACTATATAGGTAAACTTAAAATTCGGAGATACCACACCTGCCTGCAATACTAAAAAAAAACTGGTTTCATAAGCACTCTTTTTTATTAACCAATAAACTTGAAAAACACAGTCCAATTAGTGGAGACATTCATGCAATATGCATGTTATACATTAAGTGAAAAGTTATGATTCCTTTCAGTTGCATATGGTTTATTTCTTGATTCGTAGTGAGGTAAATGTCATCACAACTCGGAGAGGTTATAAAAACTGAAAACCCCGGATATGCTTGGCTAACGTAGTTGGTTTCGTAATTAGTGAGTGGCCGAGTATTGGCAAAGATGCGAATATTGGCTACTTTCCTTGCAAGACACAATGTTCAATTACCAGGACTTGCTTTATTCATTGTTTTATTGTTGAGTTTCAATTAAAATAAGGTTGTTGATAACTCATATTTCAAAATGGAATAGAGGGTAGTGTCTGTCTAATAAGCTAGACTTTTTTTGGGAAGACTGAATCGTTTTTGTGATACAGCTGCAGTTACGAGGGTTTCTAGAAAATTTATTTTCCTTAAAATGGAAGGGTATAGTAACGACTTTCCAAATATTCAATTTTGTCAAAATCTCTATCAATTCGAATTTTGACAGTTGCTGACAATGTCGAAGAATTTTTTTACCATTTCTTTCAAACAAGCATGACAACTGACGTATTGAAAGACAACAGTGAGGTGTGGGAGAATCCGTTATATATTTTATATATATATATATATATATATATATATATATATATATATATATATATATATATATATATATATATATATATATATATATATATATATATATATATATATATATATATATATATATATGGTTGTCTGGTTTCCCGGGTTTGTATCCGCGTATGGGCTTCGTCTTCGTTGAAGTCTGCTCGACGTTTCGGCAAAATCACATTTGCCATCTTCAGGTAGCTCTTCTTGGGCGGAATGAATACACTGAACTGGATTAATTCAGTGTATTCATTCCGACCAAGAAGAGCTACCTGAAGATGGTAAATGTGATTTTGCCGAAACGTCGAGCAGACTTCAACGAAGTGATTTTGCCGAAACGTCGAGCAGACTTCAACGAAGACGAAGCCCATACGCGGATACAAACCCGGGAAACCAGACAACTAGATTATCTCCGCGTGAACCTGAAAATTAACATATATATTAACATATATATATATATATATATATATATATATATATATATATATATATATATATATATATATATATATATATATTTATATAGGGTCAAGTGGGGTAATTGTAAACGCTTTTTACATGTTTTTAATTAATTGTCTCAAACAAAGTTGTGTATGTATTTTTTGTCATACAAATTTCAGTTTGGCATATCTAGATCTATTCCCAGGTGAATGCAACAGAAGAAATTAAAATAAACTTCCAATTTTTTTTAATATTTGACTATATATAGTAGTACCTCTGTTTACTTTTACCCCTAAGATTTAGGGGTAATTGTAAACGTCTATATCAAGAACGTTAAGGTTAAACGGGAAAACAGTGAGACAAATGTAAATATACCAATAGTTGTATTGCACCTGCTACTTCTTAAGGGTATTCCAAGCTACGTTTACATTTACCCCTACAGAGACGCTTTCCAATTTTAAATCATTTATTTTTGTAATAATACTAAGAGAATGAAAACGGAACGTTTATTCTTTGATTATACAAAAATACAAAAGGAATGTATATTCTTTAATTGCACGTAAAAAGTAAAACTTCATTCTGATTCCCTAAATAAAATGTTACCTATAAAAATAAAGTGTTAGCGACCTAACTATTTCTCTACCACTGGCACCCTTTTCGCAAAACGGTAATATATTCTCTCGCCTTTCATTTGCAGGGTCGGGAAAGGTAGCAGCCCAATAAGTTGGTCACTTTTTATAAAACTGACGTCTTTCTCAACAACAGGGAAATTCGTATTTGAGTCATCTGCTCTCTTTAATCCCGTCACTTGAATCTCAAATACCTCTACGCTTTCAACAACGCAAACGTATTTGTAGGTAGTGGCATTTCGCTTGCCTCCTTTGAATTCTGCCAAGATGAAATCTCCGTTGTTTAATTTTGTAATATTTACAGAGGTGATTTCAATCACATCTTCGTCGGTGTCTTCAAAGGGGCTAAGGCCGCCGCTATCATATTCCACTTCACTTTCATCACTTGAAGTTTCCACAACATTTTGAGAAAGGCTTTTCATTTTTCTCTTGGAAGATTTCCGTGTATTTTCTATACACACATCCTTCCTTTCATCTCCTACGTTTTTCCTCTTCAACGACTGTTTTCCTCTGTCTGCAGCCCCATCTTTAGCTTTTCCTTTTCCTTTCAAAGCTCTTGTATCTTCTGCTTCCTTCAGTCTATTTAGCACCTCTTCAGTAGTTAAGACTTCTCCGTAAACACGCTGTTTGAGTCTTGGAAATACCTTCTTTTTCTTAGTTTCACTTTCTATTGAACCTTTTTTTCTCGTATGCGGCTAGGATTGCTACGGAAACCTGACTCATCAGCGTTGAATATGAAGCAATCCTTTTCTGGGTTTTGGAGCCCAAGAGTCTCGATGGTTGATTTTGGTTTTTGAAAAAAATCATAAATTATGTCTGGCTTTCTAGCATCCTTTCGGCACTTCTGCAAATGCTCTGGTTTTTTAACTGACAAATTCTCGTGGCGCTTCATAAAAGCATAGTACCATTCTGTTCCGGGTCTGTTGTTTACAAACTGAGTTTTTATGTCGTTACTCCTTACGTATTCCTCAACAAGATTCAAGAGTTCCTTCTTGTCACAGGGGTATCCCAAATTAGCACGTGCAACCAGGCAATTGGCTATTTTTTCTTCAATCTCTGCTGATAACGATGGGTGTCGTCCGCGACCTGTCATGTCCAAAGATGTTTTTCTCCCGGAAATTCTCTGGCTAATGACAGCTATAGGCACCTTGTAGTATGCTTGCGCCTCTCTGAACGTTTTGTTGTGATTTTGTACATCCAAAACGGCATTGGCCAGGTCAGCTTTAGAGTATTCAGGGCCCGCTGTTTTTCTTATATAGGATCTCGGCATCAGAAATGTAATAAATAGGAATTTTCATTTTGTTCACAATTACCACAATGTGAAATTCTTAGTTTAGATACGCTTGTTTACAATTACCCCTTCTATAGGGGCAAATGTAAACATGCATATAAATATAGTTTTTCGATGCACTAATCACAAGCTAAAACATTAGTTTACAATTAACCGGTAAATTTGTAACAGAACCTAAATCACTTTTGCTAAACAGTTTACAATTACCCCATTTCGGTGTTCACAATTTCCCGAATAGGCATCTTAATCGGGGTAAAAGTAAACATCTTTTTAAAATATATTCAAGGTCTTCTGTAGCTGTAAACATTGGACCATACTCAAGAACATAGTTTTTAATTTACAAAAGTTCAATAACAATTCGACTTACCTTGAAAACTAGATCATAAAGGGGAGAAATACAATATTCTGTTAACAGGAATGGGCACAATTTCTGCAACGCTCACTTTGACTGCCCACTAAACACTCAAATACAAACTTTCGAACCGTATATTCTTGTCACGTGGAAAAGAAGGAATACCAACACAAATTCCAGCGGGAATTTCAAACATGTGCGCGTTTTTAAATGAACGGCGGGAGCGTTTACAATTACCCCTGTTTACATTTACCCCACTTGACCCTATATATATATATATATATATATATATATATATATATATATATATATATATATATATATATATTATATATATATATATATATATATATATATATCTATATATATATTAATTATATATATATATATATATATATATATATATATATATATATATATATATATATATATATATATTTATATATAATTAAGTAAGACTAGGACATTTACTCGAAACTAATCAAGCAAACCTCTCTGTTTTTTTTCATCTGTCTGAAAGATGTGGTTCATTTGTTTCCGACTGGTGGCGCTGTGTCATATTACTATGACATTGTGTTGCTAGAAGGAAAATATAAGAACGTTTGAAATGTTGGGTTGGTTATCACTTTTGATAGATGGATGCCACTATTGAGCCCCAAAAATGAGGCGAAACAGTATGTCTATCAATTTCGATCAATATTATAAACATCTTAACATTTCTAACATGTACCGTCTAAAGTAGATGGGAATATTTCGATGCTTCGTGAACTCGTATAACCAGCTCCGATAGGAGGTTTGTTTGATTAGTTTCGAATGGATGTCTAGTTTTACTTAATTTTATAGTCACGGACGTGTCTCTTTAGTTATTTGTTTTTTTCATAGCAATAACGCTTTAAGTTTTTCAACCGATTTTATTGAAAGGTTGTGTCTTTGTCAATATTAGCAAACCTGTCTGTGTGAGGGGAAAATACAACTCTAGTGATGAAGCTTTGCTGCGCAAGTGTTTTTATTTTCTGTTATATCACGTTTGACCCTTCTACTCCTAACAATCACATAAATTAAAAAAAAAACATAATTCCCAAGAATATATTACAACAAAGATAGGTGACAATCACATGTGAAAAAAAATCATTGCGTCAAGGTTATTAGTTAAAATATTTTCCAAAAAAAAAACCTAAGTATACACAGTATTTGCGCCGTGTTTGATTTCGATCTAAAAGACTACACCTTTAATATCTTGTTTATAAAACGGTTTAAAACTAATAAAATTTCATAATTCCTTCTTAGAAAAACAAGCGAAACTTGTTAAAATCATGAACTTTGGTACTACGGAAATTGGTAGTTTTATTGTTATTTTATAGCTGTATTCTACTCGTTTATATAATTTGACATGCAGAGTTCGCGTGAATATTGTTATTCATGGCGTTTTTTTCTAATTATTCATTATACTGACTCCTGTAATTTATAGCCGTATTATAAATTCGGACAATATTTGGATATGTTGTTGCATTACTTAATTTTCATTCCTATCCCACTTGTCGCCGCTTCGTTAGAACTACGAGAACTGCGATCTTATCTAGCTTTAACGATCGGTTCAACATCTTTTAGAATTAGAAAAATGCGAGATATGTTCTATAGAGAATTCTTCTTTTTCAATGGTTCTGCCAAGGGACTTCTTGAAAAACAGTATATATATATATATATATATATATATATATATATATATATATATATATATATATATATATATATATATATATATATATATATAAAGTATAAACTTTAAATTAAAAAACACTTGGCTTATGTTTCACTATATAAAAAATATTTAGATACTGTATTTAGCAGTAACGAAAAGTCGACATGATTCGAGTTATGAACTCATTATCAATACTGACTACAGGAGAGTATTACATCCTATTTTATAAAACAGACAAAAGCAAAGGTGATACCTGAAAATCAATTTGTTCGTTTACAAGGGGTAATCTAATGTTATGGGCGGAACTTATTTCGAGAATTTCAAGAACGCCAAGGCGCTTTCCTTTGTTACCTGAATGTAACAATTGGGTTTTGTTGAGATCCAGGAAATGATTGAATTTTATACAATGTTCAGAGAAGCCAATGGTATTTTTTTTTTGTAAAATTGACTTTTTATGTTCTTCAACACGAATATTTATATTTCTTCCTGTCTGTCCAATATAGAAAGCAGGACATTCGTCGCTAAATATTTTGTAAACACTGTTTTAAAGAAAAATCTAACATTGGAGAAAACAGTGGTGTTTACAAAATATTTTGCGACGAATGTCCTGCTTTCTATATTGGACAGACAGGAAGGAATATAAATATTCGTGTTGAAGAACATAAAAAGTCAATTTTACAAAACAAAAGTACCACTGGCTTCTCTGAACATTGTATAAAATTCAATCACTTCCTGTATTTCAATAAAACCGAATTGTTACATTCAGGTAACAAAGGAAGCGCCTTGACCTTCTTGAAATTCTCGAAATGAGTTCCGCCCATAATAGTCAATTACCTACCCCTTGTAAACGAACAAATTGATTTTCAGGTATCACCTTTGCTTTTGTCTGTTTTATAAAATGGGATGTGATACTCTCCTGTAGTCAGTCTTGATAATGAGTTCATAACTCGAAACATGTCGACTTTTCGTTACTGCTAAATACAGAATCTAAATATTTTTTATATTGTGAAACATAAGCCAAGTGTTTTTTATTTTTAAAGTTTATATTTCATTCTTTATGATGTTTCACCAAGTGATGTGCGAGAATTCAATCTCATATATATATATATATATATATATATATATATATATATATATATATATATATATATATATATATATATATATATATATATATATATATATAGGGTGGCCCACTATAACAGGGTTCCTTATACCTATCTCTTATGATTTTCACGCAAAAGACGTTTTAATATTCTACTTATGAGTAATTTCTTTACCTCAAAAATAGAACATCCTGTATTGTTATTAAAAAGTATTTTCAAAATATTTTTATCAAGGAACACGTAGATTCGCTAAAAGCAGGAGTATAAATTTTTGCAAATACGGTGTATCTCAAGCAAAATGCAGGTATAAGTATAAACTCAAATTTCGAATGAGAAGAGCGTTTCGTTCCATACCGCAAAACATGTTATTAAGAGCTCAGCACTCATTTCAAGAAAGAGTTCGCTTATGCATCTAGAATAATGGGCACCTCTTTGAGCGTTTGTTGAAATAATTATTCTTTTACCATTTACCTTTGTTAATTTTTCAATGAAATGAATTCAAAAATGTTTTTTAGCTTTTCATTACAATACAGGATGTTCCATTTTAAACATAAAGAAATGACTTATAAGTAGAATATAAAAACGTCTTTTGTGTAAAAATCATAAGAGATAGGTATAGGGAACCCTGATATAGTTTTAAAGGGAATTTAATTTTGCGTCAAAATATGCTATTGAATACAGGATGTTCCATTCAACTTTAAGAAGTTATTCAATAAAAAATGTACCCAAACTCTGGTGCAATTTTTTTCACCACTCTGTACAATATTGAAATAAAACTTTTATGTGGTAGTTAACTTTAACATTTCAGCTAAGCAATAAATTCAGTTACGAGTAGTTCGTTACATGTTACAGTGCGCGAACAATTTTTAAATTATGGTCTGTATTTCTGATTTCTCAAAATGTCTCAGTTTTAGATATAGGATTTATAACAGTAACTCCCTTTTATTTGGTCTATAGTATCTGAAAATATAAAAAAATATAGGGTGTTCCATAAGAAATAATATAACTTCGATATGTACCTTTCTCTTGTACCACTCTGTATATTTCAAAATAATTTTGGAATATGCTCCTCATGGACCCACATATGACTGTGCTAAATTTTTTTCCCCACTCGTTTCGTTTCTCATAGAAACACCGAGGCGAATGTGGTGGGGTTACCCTGAATATATATATATATATATATATATATATATATATATATATATATATATATATATATATATATATATATATTGTTGGGATTTTTCGTGGTATAACAGATATTAAATGACTAATAAAAATAGATTTAATTTACTCGACGTTTCGGCTCTATTTTTGGAGCCTTTCACAAGAGTTTCATCAAGAGTCTGTAAGATAAAATATAATTTAAAACTAGTTTACAATACAAAGGTTGATATTAAAACCAATCCAAATGTATATATATATATATATATATATATATATATATATATATATATATATATATATATTATATATATATATATATATATATATATATATATATATATATATATATAATATATATATATATATATATAAAAGATATATATATATATATATATATATATATATATATATATATATATAACCAATCCAAATGTATATATAATAATAATAATAATAATAAATAATGTTTATTGGATCAAGAATCAGCGTTATACAAATTATATCTCAACCAAAGAGATGTAAAAAAATAAAAAACAGAAACAGAAAATATTTTCAATATCTAACCCTGATACAAATAAGCATTGACAGATTCAACATAAGTCTTCTTTGTTCCACAAAGCCGGAGCTGTCTGTGGATATAATATACTAAAACATTCGTTGCAAAATAGTGTAGACACCCCCATATTTTATCTGAAATCAATCAAAAACCCTAATTAAAAAATGATGAGCACATATCACTTTCCTATATACAGATATATATATATATATATATATATATATATATATATATATATATATATATATATATATATATATATATATAAATATAATTTTATATATATATATATATATATATATATATATATATATATATATATATATATATATATATATATATAATATATTAGATTTCGGTGAAATTTGGAATATTTATTGTATTTGCTGAGACTAAAATACCATATTTCATTTTTTTTACGGAACGGAACCCTACAAAGTTTACTTGGCACTTGTTCTTTAATAGGCCTTTTTTTTTGACCCAATTATAATACCAATTACTTTTAAGAATTATGTATTTTAAAAACAATCGGCATTTTATACCATTCATTAGCTATTAATATTAGTGATAAATGGTATAAAATGCAGATTTTTTTTGAAATGATATACTTCTTGAAGGTAGATAGGCAGAATTGAAATGAAAAGAAGTCATTTTAAAATTCATTATATGTTTGAGAAAAATTGATAAAAATCAAAAAAAATCACGAAAAAATCAGATTTCTTGTTTTTTTTTTTTTCAAAAATGTGATTATTTGCTACCCTGTCAGGAGGTCTTGAACGGATTTGAAGTCCACTCCTGCCCTGTTGATTATCGATACAGTGCAATAGCCGATAATTTTTTGGGGAAAATACGACTACAAAACACGTATTATTTCACGATTGCTAATCTGTAATGTATCACGTTCATCAACAAGTATATGTTACATATATACATACTTCAATTAACAATCGCTGGCTGCTTATCTCATTTACACCGGGTGATTCATGAGGTTGACTAATTCAAGTGAATCGGAAAATAGAATAATTTCACTATGACTGGTACTTGCGTTTATCGGGAGATGTTATGGATGCAAACTTCGAAATCAGAATTTCATTCGCTATACAAATCGCGTTAATAGGCCGCTACACACAGGCGTCGATGTCTTAATACATCAACGTGCAACCAATAACGTTAAAGCGGGCTACACACGGGCGTTGATGTGTTGATACATCAACGTGCATCTAAAAACGTGCAAGCAGATTGCGAACACACGTACTCAACGTGTATACGCAATCTGCTTGCACGTTGATGTATTAACACATAAACGTCCGTGTGTAGACCACCATTAACGTTATTCGTTGCACGTTCTTGGATGCACGTTGATGTGTTAAGACATCAACGTCCGTGTGTAGGGTCTTTAATGTTTTTACGTTTTTGAATGCACAACCCGGATGAATGCCGCGATAATGTTCTCAGGAATCGCTTGAATTTTTGGATTCGCATTCCAACGAATGCATTCAAGTATCTACGTGTGGATGCAAATTACCGTGGAGTGTGCGTTTTTAAAGCAGTAGCGGCGGTTAAGTTCATGAAATAATTTGTTACTGCAATAGGTATTTAAAATAAGTTAAATATTTCACGAATTTGTATAACATTTACTAAAAATGTTTGCAGATAGTTTCATCATTATGTCTAACTGCTGAACAATGTCCCGGGAATTTCTACGGGAATTTGTGGAGTTGTACAGGGACCTACCCTGCTTGTGGCAGACAAAATCAAAGCACTATTTAGACCGAAATAAAAAAAAATTAAGCATACAAAATATTGGTAGAGAAGCTGCAAATCATTCAACCAAATGCTAAAAAAAGGACAGATGTCTCTAAAATCAATAGTCGTCGTGGTGGGTTTCGGAGATAAAATGAAAAAGTTTTTAACTCGAGAAGTGGTACGGTGAGGCTTTCGGAGATATTAAAGTAGTGAATTTTAAATCTCGGTAATTTCTTGCAGTAATTTATGCAGTTATTGCCAATCTCATCATTGTGTCTTGACTTTTTATTAATGGAATAACCATGTCCAATACCTACGAATAGGTTTCTTCGTCCATCCTTTCGTAATTACGATAGTACTCTAGTTCTAACCTCCATTTTTCTAATCGTTTTAGGAACCAACCTTCAGACCACATTCGGCGACGATTTTCATTTTCCTTTTTCTTTGTACACGCCACCGCCGTCAGAGCTAAATATTCCTCCTGCTCAGACATCTTGTCAAACAGTTTAGCAGACTGGAAAAAATATGGTTTTGTACGTACAAGTGTACGCAATCAGGTAGCACGTTATTGGTTGCACGTTTTTGGATGCACGTCGATGTATTAAGACATCGGCGTGAGTGTATAGCCCTCCATTAGTAAAACCGCTATTTATATCAAATAAATTTAAGATATCAAATGCAGAAAAGTGAAGAAAAAAGCTCAGCTTCCTTGAATTTCTGCAGACTAATAAATTTAAATATTCCGTTCTTTTAGTCAATAACCAAACTGACCGTATCTCTGTTCTTGATCTGTTCAAAATAGCTCATTAACAGCTATAATATGTTTGGAATTTCCCAACTATCTATTTTGTTAAATGAATATTTGTGGTTTAGTAGATGTTTAGTAGTTTGTCTTCTGTACCTGTTATCTTTTTCATGTGTCATCAGAAAATTATTATTTTGAATCAAGTTTAAAAATTGTTTTCCTACTGTATTCGTACATATAAGAAGTTGTGTTGATGTTGGGGAAATTGTGGAGTGAGGTAAGAAATCAGAATTTGATTTCGTGCAGTTTTGTGTCTTTGAATACTCTAACAGTTTTCGAATTCTTGAAAAAAAATTTATAAGGTGTGATCACATCATATCTGTCACTAAAATGTCGTATTTTTCGTGTGAAGTGCATCGCGTCGAAATACCATTTCAACGAAATAAATTTATTGTGTTTAGAACATACACGCTTTCATAGCAAACCGACATAAAAATAAAAAATTGTTTCACTGAAAAAATATAATTTGCGAAGTGCATCGCTAACTGAAGAACCACGCGTTTAAAGCAAAAATCCGGACATCCTACTGCGTAGCACTAGGAATGATAAAACCTCTCGGCGCATGAGCATGTCGTCAATATTTTTTGAATGTATTATATAAATTAAATAACAATGAAAGTCGATTTTACGACTGAAATGAAGGAAAATTGCAATAAATGTATTAATAATTCGATATTACGAATAAAATCCGGGAAAATTTAGCAAAAATATCCTATCCCGGTTCATTTTGCTGCAAACTATGAATCAAATTGATAAGATGGGAAGCAGACACGTACGCAGAATCAAGCTGAAGCTATCAACGTCGCTTGGTTACCGTGGTAACAGAGCACTTCGACGCATGTTTTGTAGGACTTCGTACATATCGACCTTGGCGCATGCGCATGTCGTAATGCCTATCTAAAAACGCTATAATTTATTATTCTTCGTTGGAAAAAAATGGGAACAAAAATTCTCTTATGAAATCATATGTATTTTATCGATATCCGTTGGAATTTTTAAAATCGGACCAGATCCCAACTTTTTTTCTTGAAACTTTAGCTTCGCCTCGGGGTGAAAACGCTATAATTTTTTATTCTTCGTTGAAAAAAAATTGGGAATTAAAATTCCCTAATAAAATCATATGTATTTTATCGATATCCGTTGGAATTTTCAAAATCGGACCCGATCCCAACTTTTTGTCGTGAGACTATAACCCCTTTAGCTTCGCCTCGGGGTAAAAACGCTATATTTACCTCGAGGCGAAGCTGAAGGGGTTATAGTCTCACGACAAAAAGTTGGTAACTGGCCCGATTTTAAAAATTCCAACGGATATCGATAAAACACATATGATTTCATTAGGGAATTTGAATTACCACTTTTTCCCAACGAAGAATAAAAAAATATAGCGTTTTTACCCCGAGGTGAAGCTAAATTCTCACTACAAAAAGTTGGGATCTGGTCCGATTTTAAAAATTCCAACGGATATCGATAATATATGGTCTGATTTCAATTTACTAAAAAGATTTTGAAAGTAGAATTCTCATACTTCAAAACGTGCATCTTGGTTTTCCATAAAAACGCTGAGAAATATGTTAAAAATAAAGCTGAACATGACGAAAAACGGCCGAGCGCGTAAGAGTAGTTGAAGAGTGGGGGTAGAGCAGCAGGCAAGGAGAAGTATGACATTCGAAAGCGTCGGCATTTTGAACGTGACAGTAATTTCTAAACGTTGTCAGATAATAATTGTAAACCCCCACTCTTCAACTACTCTCACGCGCTCGGCCGTTTTTTGTCATGTTCAGCTTTATTTTTAACATATTTCTCAGTGTTTTTATGAAAAACCAAGATGAACGTTTTGAACCATGAGAATTCTACTTTCAAAATCTTTTTAGTAAATTGAAATCGGACCATACCTGTCGCATTCAGGTCTGCTGGAAAATTGCATAGTAACATAATCAAATGGCCACAGATCAAAAACTATGCATCGGACAGTTCCTGATCTTCGCACAAATGAAGTTCATATCAATTAGCTAATACTGGCGGAAGGATCTACGCTACAACTCAAAAAATAACCGAGTTATGAACTTTTGAAAAAACTGCATTGTGGCCGGTTTTTTCCAATATTCCCTTATACTGAGGGTCTGATTGAGTCGTCCGACCTCTCATTTTTTTCGTCTTTTCATTTTCTACAATAAGTCTATTGACACCATCACGATTACTCTGATAGTTTCAATTTTATTAGCAAAAAACGATTTTTTGCATAAAATTGTTAATAACAAAGATATAAATAATAAAGTCGAGTGGAAAACATATCACTGTATCATGTGGAACTATTTGACAAACAATGGCGGAGCTGGTTTTCTTCTAACACTTTTTGCACAAAATGCTCACTCTAAATCTCTGTAGCTTGGCCTATAGAGATATCTTATCAATTTGATTCATAATTTGCAGCAAAATGAGCCGGAATAGGATATTCAAATTCGACAGTCAAACAATGAATTTTTTTGCTAAATTTTCACGGATTTTATTCGTAATATCGACTTATTAATACATTTATTGCAATTTTCCTTCATTTCATTCGTAAAATCGACTTTCATTGTTATTTAACCTATATAATAGGTACATTCAAAAAATATTGACGACATGCACATGCGCCGAGGGATTTTATCATTCCTAGTGCTACGCAGTAGGGTGTCCGGATTTTTTTTTTATCTGGGATTGTTTTCGTTGCAGAACGAAACTATCAAACTTTTGTTAAATTTTTCCAACCGCCGCCATTTTTACGTAGATATTTCTTGTTATTTTGTGGTTTTAGAAAATTTGCCAAACTCCACAGCTTCTGCAAATTGAGTTAGAAAGTTCAAACTTGGTACTCAGATCGATTTAATGTTGAGTTCAGAACCAATTACGCGATAAAGTAATGAATACCGAAAACTGTAAAATTGAGCTGATATAATCTCTCAGTGAAGTGCGCATAATTGATGTTAGTTGATGAAGATTATTATGCATATTAAATTAATGTAACGATAAATTATATGCTTAATTTACTGCTGTGTTCTTATAGATAATTGACTTTTTCCAGTTACAATTTGTAATATATTCCTTTCAATTTTGAATAATTTTTAGGGTTCCGTACCTCGAAAGTAAAAAACGGAACCCTCATAAGTGTTACTTTGTTGTCCGTCCGTCTGTCTGTCTGTCAAGACCCTTTTTCTCAGGCACGCGTGGAGGTATCAAGCTGAAATTTATATAAAATACTCAGGTCTACTGTCCCTTGGAGCTGTGAAAAAACTTCTAAGCCAACGCAATCAAAAGATACAGCGATTTATGCCGCAAATTTCCGCAAATTTTCGACACCCTCAAGGGAATCAAAACCTACAGGGTACTTCCCTTGAACTCAGAATCTTGAAATTTGGTACGAAGCAACGTCTTATAGCACAGATGAACGAAAACCGTAGATTTTAGTTACATCATGAAATAAAATAAAAAATTTCGGAACCCTCGGTTCCGAAAAGAGTCCGGCCCGCACTTGGCCTGTTGAGTACGATCCCTTCTGGGACTTATTTTTAGTAGTAATTTGCATTCATGAAATGTCGAGGAATTTGTGGTTTATATTTATGCACAAATATATATATATATATATATATATATATATATATATATATATATATATATATATATATATATATATATATTTATATATATATATATATATATATATATATATATATATATTTATATATATATATATATATATATATATATATATATATATATATATATGTTAAAACCCGGGGTAAATGTTAAATACTGGGGTTGATTTACACAAATAAGAATAACTATTTAGACCAATTCCGTTCATTGCTCCCTACGTTAACAACTTGTTCATACGTTCAACATACTCGACGACTCTCTCTTCTTGACTGTTCTCTCGTGCGCAGTAGTTCGTTACTGCTGCATTGGTAAGGCGCATGTCTGCTTCTACCACTCGTCCGTCCTGACGTAACAAATGATGAGGAGCGTAAAGGGGGTGTATAGGGATACCGTTAACACGGCCATCCTGTGATAAGTGCGTCCTCGCATTGTGTCTATCTGTGAGCATCAAGTACGAAACAGAATTTTCGTTATGTCTAAATCAACTACATATAATTTTTTTTTTATATATATCAAGTGGTATTGCCATTTCTACACCTTCATCTTATGTCAGTCAAAGTTTTCATAGAGTTTCACTATATAATATAACATTTTCAATTCATAGCCACAAATTATGTAATGTACCTACTACCTTTAAAACATACTGAATACTGATATCTTCTGCATACTTCAAGTTATATCAGAGTTTTACTATATAATATAACATTTTCTATTCATTGCTGTAATGTAATGGTACCTATTACCTTTAAAACATACTGTTACTACCCTTTTTAAACCTAGTGGCACTGCCACTATTTCATGTCTTGTGTGATCGCCACAAAAATATAAGGCAACGTGAGATCGTCAAGTTCCTCTTTTCATTCAAGTGGAGTGGGATCGCCACCTCCTACTTAATTTTAATTCATTTAGTGATACTTCATTTTGTTTTTAACCTAGTGGATTCACCACTAATCCATTTTTTTTATCTTTCACCATGCATGATATCCAAAAGAAAAGACAACAATAATAAATGCAATACATCTGTATTACATTGCATTCAATAAACCTCAGGTTGCATTGCAATCAACACATAACTAATAAATTATTCAAAACGGCAACAATAATAAATGTAATTCATCTGTATTACATTGCATTCAATAAACTTTAGGCAGCATTGCAATCATTCACGTAACCAATAAATTATTCAAAACGAATCATCCAGCAAATCAATTCAATTCAACAAAAATCATAAAAGTATTAACATACAAACATCACTAATCTTACTCTTTGTTTATGTTGTGGCAGGCCACGATCGTAATTACTCATGAGCGGCTACCGTCATCTGTCGACCTTGTTTATGTAGCACATCTTTCGTTACTAGAGCACGAACAGTGTAAGGCCCTTGATATTTGTCCCCTAATTTCCCTCCGCCGTTGGCTCGAGGTAGTGTATATAGTCAAATTGCTGAGCTGGATGGTTTCCACTGTTTCTTATTTCATTTCGGGCATCTGAGACATCCTTATTTGGGTCAATAATATTATTAGTTGGCAGTGTGTCACCGAAAAACAGCTGTGTAGTCGCTAGTCTAGGATTTATTCCAAACTGAAGTACTTTTGGTGAGTATCCTGTCATCGAAGTTGAAAATTATAAGCATAACACTCTGAATTTGATTTATTTTAACAGGAACGCTATTCAAGTTCTTTATAGTAAACTCTTTTTCGATAGCAAGCTCGTTATTATGTAGTTCTCAATTCTAAGGCAAAGTCATCTAATCACTTCCCATCCCATAATATGATGGATATCGCTTGGCATAACAATATCGGGAATAACCATAAAGTATATTTCTAGGGTCAGGGTCGGCAGTACAGCTATTAAATCACAACTCCCAATAGTGTAAACAACTTGCGTTCCGAGAGTCGAAAATGCATGTACTTTTTTTATTGCGTTTAGTCTCACTGTTTATTTTATGTCAAACATGCTAAGAATTTCATTCCAAGCTATCATGGAATCTGCTGATGCTGAGTAATTTCTGGTTACGGAACTCGGTTAGTGACTCACAATTTCGACTTTTTAGCGTTTCTTTCTCGAGAAAAGCAACAATTAAGTCATTACAGAAAGCTTTTGTCAGGGTCGAAGCTGGTTAGCTTAAATGATGTGAGCGCTAGTGTCGACATCAACGACTGCGCAGTAATTCCATCTTTTCCAGATGTTCTAGGCGTTGGCGTATAACACGTCGACGTCGCCATCTTGGACTTATTCTAATAATTGTTGTTCAGGCTCGCTACCAAGTTAACTAAGGTTTCTTGCCATTGTAATTTAGTTCGTTTTGGACTTACTGAACCGACAATCTTCCTCATCAGCCACAACACTTTGCTCAGACACTTCACTGTCATGACGAATATGAATTTCATCTTTCATTTTAACTATATAATATTAATGCTTATTCATGATCATTTATGGCCACAGGGTACACACGGGAACATCCCACTTCTGATGTTAAAACCCGGGGTAAATGTTAAATACTGGTGTTGATTTACACAAATAAGAATAACTATTTAGACCAATTCCGTTTATTGCTCCCTACGTTAACAACTTGTTCATACGTTCAAGCATAGTCGACGACTCTCTCTTCTTGACTGTTCTTTCGTGCGCAGTAGTTCGTTACTGCTGCATTGGTAAGGCGCATGTCTGCTTCTACCACTCGTCCGTCCTGACGTAACAAATGATGAGGAGCGTAAAGGGGGTGTATAGGGATACCGTTAACATATATATATATATATATATATATATATATATATATATATATATATATATATATATATATATATATATATATATATATATATAAAATTCTCGTGTCGCGGTGTTAGAAGTTAAACTCCTCCGAAATGGCTCGACCGATTCTCATGAAATGTGTGCATATCGGGTAGATCTGAGAATCGGCCAACATCTATTTTTCGTCCCCCTTAATTTAATTTATTTATTTTCCCTACAAAATTATCTGTTATATTTTTTTTATGATACAGCAATCAAAAATACATACAACCCTAAATTTTGTTCCCTCTACGATCAACCCCTATTTTTTAATTGTTCAATTCCTCCGAAATGGCTCTACCGATTCTCATGAAATTTTGTGTGCATATCGGGTAGATCTGTTAATCGGCCAACATCTATTTTTAATCCCCCTAAATGTTGAGGGTAGTCCACCACTCCATTTTTTTTGAGACAAAATTTTCTGTTCATTTTTTTATGATACAGCATTAAAAAATACATACAACCCTTAATTTTCACCCCTCTACGATCAACCCCTATTTTTTATTTGTCAATAAAAACATTCATATTGCTCTCAATATTTTACCCTTCTACGACCAACCCTTATTTTTCCATCGCGATTTTCATTTTTTTTATTTTATCCACAGATCCGCAATAGGGTTGCAAGATGGCAATCGAAAATAACAATAGTCGGTCTGAGAATAAGTCGAAATATATTTTTCATACCCCTAAGTGATGAGTGGTATGTGGTATGATGGTCCACCCCAAACATTTTTATAAATTTTTTGGACAAATTTTTATTTTTATTTTTTGATGTTGCATTAAAAAATACATACAACTCTAAATTTCCACCCTTCTATCAACAACCCATATTTTTTTAATAGCCATTTTAATAATTTAAACATTTGCCGGGTCAGATAGATTGATAGATAGATATAATGATAGATAGATAGAAATATTGATAACTATCTTGATAAATAGATAGATAGTTAGATAGAGATACATCGGCAGATAGATGAATAGATAGATGGATAGATAAAAATAATTTATATGGCAGAACAACGTTTGCTGGGTCAGCTAGTATATATATATATATATATATATATATATATATATATATAAATATATATATATATATATATATATATATATATATATATATATATATATATATATATATATATATATGTATGTATGTATGTATATATATATATATATATATATATATATATATATATATATATATATATATATATATGTATATGTATATATATATATATATATATATATATATATATATATATATATATATATATACATACATACATACATACATATAGCCATATTTTTGGTGAGTGGAACCTCCTTATAGAGGGGGAGCACCAAAGGTCCTCCGCTGAAAATTTTTTTAAGAATCAGAATCAAAATGTTGAGTTTTAAGCCTTCTTTAAAGCTTCGCAAGTAGAGGGAGGGAGAATCTGGAACCCTAAGTTGTTAGTTCTACACACCTTTTAGAAATGAAAAACAATTTATTTTCACAGAAAACTATACATTTTTTACTTTTTAATAATAATTATTTCTGGTCTACCAAAACAAAATGTTAATAAAATAATATCTGAAATTCTTGATTTAATTGTTTAATTGAACAATTACTGAGTCTTATTACTTTATGTCTAACTAGTAAGAGGCTCCATTAATATATTAAATAGATCCGTGAAAAATAAATATCGATAAAAATATAGTTTCTCGGTCGCCAAGGAGTGCTAAGACCGTCCCTGCCTCTGTCGAACGGGCGCACCATCTGCTCGCTGTCAATCTCGAATTCGTGCGGAATCGGCTAGATACTACGACCTCATTGGGCCTCGCCGTGCCGAAACTTCTCGATAGAATTCAACCCGTCCAACTATCGGCTCCAAAGCCCGTCACGTGAATTCGAGTCCATGTGACGCGAAAATAGTTCTTAAGCGTCGGGAATGCTGCCGTTTTAGCGAATTTCGGAGAAACGTCAAACTTTAAACGTTCGATATCAAAAATCGGCGTCTCGGATCGAGGCGAGACGTAGCCTAAGCACTACGGAAAGGACGTTGGCGATCGACGGGGCCCTTCGTGTCCCGCGATTCGGGGCCGATCTCCTTATCTCGGCTTCATAAGTTTGCCAAAATGCGGCCTGCATTTTGGGAAGTCGAATTTGACATACCAATTATTTATTTAGTATTATATATAACTATAGAAACATTTGAAAAAATACTATTTTTCGTCAACCTAACCTCTCCACTAGGTAGCGCTCACCCTTCTCATAGGGCTGTTGTTATAATTGAAGTACCTACAACCGGGACAGAACAAGAGCAAAACATCGGGACTGTCCCGATATTTTGCTCTTGTCCCGGTGTCCTGCCCGATTTTATCGATGTCCCGGCAAAAGGCTGTGAGAAGTTAAAAGTAATGAATAATGGTTTTATATATATATATATATATATATATATATATATATATATATATATATATATATATATATATATATAAATATTTTTATTACAATAAATTTAAGTTAGTATTAAAATCCTCGTATAACGTCAATCCGTTGTAAAAATGACGAGAACATCAGTGGAAATATTGGATAAAATTGGACGTTCGTTTCAATGAAATAACTCACCAGAACTATCGATAATTACTAAAAATAACAACCATTCACCGAGAGAATAATTATTTCGAAAATAATGCTTATCGAACCGATACCCACCAATCTCGTCGGAATCCACTATCGGTATATTATTAGATAATGAATTGAAACCTAAACGATAATTGAGGCTATCAGCTGAGATCCACTTCTGATTATAAACGTTCCGGTATTGGTACGATCTCATTTGATAAATTACATCAAATGAATCTATTTTTTTTTGTATAATTAAGTCTGTATCCCGCGATTTCATTTATAGTCTATAAATTTCGTAAAAACTATTTTGTGTGTGGCCTTTTCAGTGAATACTAATGTTTTTTTGTTTAAAAAGGGTTAAATTTACACGGTTCGAGTTACTTACAGGAAGCCCGACTGTAATTTTTATAGTCCGTATTTTTTGTTACTCGATAAAGATAGGCTGTATCAATTTACAGTGCCCCCACCAAACTAACGACTTAGGTCGTTTTCTTTCATTTTTCAGTCAATGTTCAGATACGTCGTGCCATTTGTAAATCACCGTTTCAGTAGGGTACTTATCTCCGTAAATTTTCCCCATTTTTCTCTTTATAATTTCAGTATATTGTCCTTTTTTATCAGGAAGTTTCAATAGAACACGAAGGTAAATTTCCTTCATTTCATTACTCTTACTTCCGAGGTGAGAAAAATTATAACGCGAAACTTCTCAGTAGTTTCCCCTCCCTCTATTGCTCCCCTCTTATCTCTTCCCTTAATCTGCCCCTCTCTTATCTTTTCTCTCCCCTCTTATCTTCTCACTCAATCTCCCCCTCTCTTATCTCTTCTCTCCCTATTCATCTCCTTTTTTCCCTTCCTCACCCCTCTCTTCATCTCCTTTCTTCTCTTCCTCGGCCCTCTCTTATCTCTTCCCTTCCTCACCCCTCGCTCTATCTCTCCTTTCTATTTCACATCTTTAGCTTTTCCTCTATTCTGCTCAGCCCTGTCCATCAGTCCTCTCCTCTTTCTCCCCTCTTCCTGAAAATTTTGCTTACATAAAACTTGAGTAACATTCTCCTTCTCACTGTTACACATTTTCGTCGCAGTAAAAGAAATTAGTCCCACCAAAACGTACATACCCAAAGCTAAGATGTTACATATACAAATTTTTCTCCTCTAATCTACCTGATATTTTATTTTAACTCATTTGAAGAAGACGATTATTGAAGTTCGTCAGATATTTCTTTGATAAAGCTACATCCTAAGAGATTTGCATTGATTTCTGCAATATCACTGCACAAGATTATCGCCGTTCGTGAGTTCGATTCCCACTGAATTCTTGGGTGATCCTATTAGAGTACACAGTTTTTCACCGTAGATCACAGCGGTTCTCAACCTTTCAGGATTTGCGGAGCAATTTTCAATCATAATTTCCATCGCGCTTAGGGTTGCCAACTCTCAAAAAGACCAACCCGGGAGAATTTTAAGAAGTCGGCTAGGGGGGTGGGGTATAAGAAAATAATTTCAGAAAAATCGGAGAAATTATTGCAACCCGGGAGGTCGGGAGGTTATTTATCATTACCGGAGTCTTCCGGACAATCCGTGAGGGTTGGCCCTAAATTCGTGCTCCCCTCATACGATAAAACGTATACAATAATTATGTATTTTCACTTTTTCAGCTCTGAACCTATGTTGCGGCCCAAGGAAGTCACTAATATTTATCAAATTAGTTTTTAATTTAGTATGTTTTGATTAAGAATATTTTCATTTAGTAGGTTGTTCGAATTTAATAAGCTAATTATTAAATATTATGTCGAAATGTATTTTGTTTTGTATCTGAAATATTTTCTCTTGGATATGCGCGCCCACCCTTTAGAGTGCTCGCGCCTCCTTGGGGGGCAAATTGAGAATCGCTGTCGTAGATGATTGTTTGAATATTGTGATGGCAAGACCGAATTGTATAGGGAGTTTAACGTATTTGTGCGACATGCGTCCCACATCTTAAAAAAAAATAAAACTTACAAAAGAAAATAATAATAATTAACAAAAACTTATAATAATTCAATATATCAAACTTGCATTTGTTTTCGAATAGAAGAAGTGCCTGGAGATTAAGTAATTAGAACGAGTATAAATTCTCCCAAGTGTCCTAATCTGTACATTGTTGGGTATATAATACAGTTATTTCATGTAAGGTACCTTCATAATTACGAATAAAATCGCAATTGTAATCTTAGTATTTATATTCCTTGTTTTTTGTTAGTTTCTTAATTTTATTAATATCAATTTCAAAGTACACTTTTCAATTGAGACAGAAACCAATACTATGTTTTCTATCATAAATTAATTTTCTCTAATATTCCTTATTTCGGTGGTTATGCACTAGTGCATTCACCTTGGAACACTTCTTCAGTTAATCGGATATAGATTTCCACCACAACCTTAATTGAAGCATCGTCGCTCCGACGAACTGTTTATTTTTTGTCGAATTAGACAAATGAACGCAAGCATGAAGAGTAATTTCATAAAATATCTCGGCTTTTCTGTAACTGGTTAATCGTAGTGAGAAAGCATGATTATTTGTTTCTTATTGGCTAAATACGGTCGAATTATTCTATCCAGCATGTTAGAATTCGATATCTATCTATAAACAATTTTGTTTTGAAGAGTTTGTCACGATGGTTTAGAGATTTAGACCAACTGTGACGAATTCTTTTCAATTGCGAACGAGTAACGTCAAACTTCGTTTCGTTTGATTTTGTTCGTTCAGATTGTTGTATACCCCCGATCCCATGTAAATAATACCTCCTTTGTAGTTAGAATGACAATCTGATTGATAATATATTAAATTCGTATGTGAAATATTTTTTGGCTAAATTTTCCGAGAGAACTATTCGTGATTGGGGTTGGCAATTGTTGAAGGTGTTGTTTGGAGACATTTCTATTATATTTTTAAGAAAAATCGAAGGAATTATTTTCCCGCACAAGTACGAAAAAATTAACTTTACCGCACTAGTGCGAAAAAGTTAATAAGGTAAGGTAAGCACCTCAAAGACATAACGTTGATTAACATTTGATTATAGGCTTTTGAAAATAAGAATGCAGTGCCAATGTGGCCAGTCGTAGAACTATAAATATTGACATTGGAATATTTATGCTGTATTTGTTGTGTGTTTATTTGTGTTTTTGAAATATAATTTTACCATAAATATAAAGACTTTTCAGACTTCTTTAGTGAACAAGTGTGTTACTGTGTATGTATTCTCATTGCTATTGAGGCGGTACGTGATTATCATCATTTGTTTTGTAGCCAAATTGAGAGAAATCTTAGGTTAGATCATGAGATGAATATCTTAATTCTCTGATTGACTCGTTCAATATGTACTCTAGCAGCTGCTATTTTGGCATTCAACAATGCTTCTTCTGTAGTCAACTGTTTTTTGTCTTTCAAAAATGGTGGCCTGATCAACTTTATTTTAAACTGTTGAAAAATATCATCTATCAAGAAACCTTTGTCCACCATAATAGCATCCTGTGAGCTTTCTAACTTTAAAATTAAGTCACTTTGTTGGAAAATCGTTTCATCAGTAGCTCTTCCCCCACTAATATAAGTAATTAAACCTCCAGGAGAAACACCTTTCATGAATTTCACTGTGTTATTAGATTTATACTGAGAGTAAAACCTGATACTGCAGCAAAGGCACTTTGGTTTCTGAATAAAAATTTCTGTACAGTCTAAGATGATTCGAGTATTTTGAAAACTTGACACAACTAAGAACTCTACTCATAATGGGTAGCATTTCATGAATATATTTTTGGCATAATTCTTGTGAAATGCTAAATAAAAGAGATAATGTGACATATGTAAGGTCACATTTCAATTTTGTCAATACTAAAACAATACGCTGTTTGATTGTTAATCTATGTGACCGTTGATCACTGTAAACAGATTGTACTGCTTTTACTATTGTATCTATATAGTTTCATATTATTGAGACCAGTGAAACTGTTTAGAGAACTATCTGTAGTTCATCAGATCACACAAAGTAGAGACTTTAGGAGTATTCCTTTTTCCCTTCTACACAAACACGATATTTATCACCAGCTGGAGGAAAAGCATGGAAATTCACATTTGAACATTTCTTTTCCCAGGAAGAACACTGAGGAACTGAACAATAACTATTCGAACGACTCATAGCTTTCAAAATGATTGCAAATAATAAATATTTGTAAAAAATCACACAAAACAAAGGAGAACGTAAGAACTATGTCAAGATTTTTAGTTATTCTGATTGTCACCAGGCGTCGTAGCGCTTATTTTGATTCGCCTATATTGAACCATTTTTCAATATTTTTATCGGTTTTTTATGTGGAAAGACATCTTGGTCCTGATCCCTTTCTAACGTCTTCTCAGCCATCTTAGAAGGTCTTAAACCACTAAAAAACCCGCCTACGAGGCCGACTTTAATTTCCAGGTACTTCTTTTGAATAGAACGTAGTTTCAGAAGCTTATTATCCCAAGTACAAATTGTACGGCTTTTCAATACCAAAATACTTTCAATTCTTCTATATCTAAGATAAGGCGGCTGTTAAGATACACGGGTATTTTAAAACTTTTGCTCATGCGCATTTCCCCTTTAGTAGCATCAGTCTCATAACTTATGGCCACAACTCGTATACTCATAGAAGTATCTATTATTCTAAATCATCATCATACTGAACTACAACATATTCAGTGATAGACGAGGTTCATCTTGATGTCTTAATCTTGTAAATAATGGTTTCAGTGTATTGAAATTTATTATTAATTATTGTTATGTTTCGAGATATGGAATTATATCGTAATATAATTTGTTTGTTTGGTTGGAACGAAGAAGGGTTTTCGGGAAAGATTTATTTCTGTGTTAGGTTGAAAGCCATCAGTTTTACCTACTGAATCATGGACAGATTTGTATTGGCAAGAAGTACTGTATGTACGAGGGGCAACTAACAATGTGTTTGTTAATTTATGTAATTAAATTATGTTATTTTAAACATAGGGGGTTTAAGATTTTCTTTACATGGAGTTAGCCTGGTTTGGTATATTGTTGATCCGTCTTTGTCCTATTTTTTATGTACGAGGGTCAATCAAAAAAAAGTGTGAAGTTAATTAATTAAACATATGGACCATTTTCTTTGAATGGCGCCAACCTGGCCTGGTATATATAAATATATAATTTAATTAATTTCGACGGTTTCATTAAACTTATACTTGATCACGGTTGAGTCAAATAATTATTTCTTTCTCAATTTCAGTAGATTCTGTTCTTTATATTGTTTTATTCAACAATTTTCCATCAACCTTTTTGAATAATTGTCCAAAGCAAATTTATATCTTTCGAAAGAGGAAATGTGAAAATATGTAAAATAATGCATTACTTCAATTTTAAATCTACCGCAATGGCCGCACTCTTAACAGGAAACTTAACAAGCAGACGAAATAAGTCTTCCGATGAACGGCCATAAAAAATTCAGTGTCCGCCTCATGAATAACTGAAATGTTTATTTGTATATTAATTCAAATGGACAATGAAGCTCACAACGACTCTTTCAAGTCGGAAGTGACTCTGTCGCGAGGTCGTGATGCTATAAATTCGGGTCATTAAAATTAAGTTCTATTATTTTTAATACTTGATTTATATTGAGATGGTTTAACCGATGAACTTTTCACTTTATTCCATCGAATTTGTCATATTGGATGAATACGAAATGAGTACCATTGTTAATATTTCAAATAAGAAAACTTAAGTTTTCGTTTTGATGTCGAAAAGAAAACGTTTTAACAATTGGAAGTAATTAAATGGGGTGAAATAGTTATTAAGGTATCAAGGGTATTATAATGATTTTTTTTTCGTGTAATTTCAATCAATCAGAACGATCGATTCAGAACTAACAGGACCGTCAAATTTTGACGTTCATCAATAACTGTTCAAAAATGAGTCGATTCGTAGATTTTTACTTAATTTACTCAATAAATAATCGTATCAAATACGATACGTACTTCAAAATAAATACGGTTTTATACATATCAAACTTCCTGCATAATTACAAATCGTGTCAGTTTGACAGAATATTATTTTGACTGTCAAACTGACACTCTTTGTAATTAATTAACAAGTTATCGATGTACAACATGATTATTTTGAAGTACTTATAGTATTACTACTGATTATATAACTCATGTATGAATAAGCCAATAGAATCTGGAATTTTGCATAGTTACTGCGCACTTATAAGTGAATATACCCTTGACGACGTTGGTGTTTCGCCTTGTGTCAAAATGTGAATGTTTTCATATTGACGATTTTTTGACATCTGTCAAAAAAATTAATAATCAAGTTTGGTGAAGTTTCGTTTAATCTTTCAGCATGCAACGCTTTGGTTGTAGTTCTATCGGTGTTGTTTATTCGTTATATAATCGTAACGAATACCAACTTGAATAAAACATCACTCGAGCTGCGCTCTCGTGATGTTTCGCAAAATACTTCTCGTGACTCGGAAGTATTATCGATTATTTTCGATGCTCTTGTGATATTATACCCTTGACGACGTTGTATAACCGTTTTGGTGTTTCGCCTCAAGTCAAATGTGAATGTTTTCATAAAGACGATTTTTTAACGTTTTTCGAAACGAATTTACATTCAAGTGAATTTTCGTTTAATTTTTCAATATGCAACGCTTTAGTTGTAGTTTTGGCTATGTTGTCCATTTGTTATATAACCGTAACGAATACCAACTCGAGCAAACGAAGATAATCGTTATAATGACCTCTTTACTCGACGTATTTTTTCAAAACATTTTGTTTGTTTCGCATAATACATCTCGTGACTCGGGAGTATAATCGATTATTTTCGATGCTCTTGTAATACTATAACTGATAGTAACGCTTGAGGTCGATGGTGCGATGAGGGATTTACGTTGACAGTTATAATTACCCTTATAATACCCCCGGTGCCTTCAACGGTTAATGTCCAACTAAATTTCTGTTAAAATATTTTAAATTTGAGGAAAATCTAATTCAAAACAAATTAGGAGGGCACAAGTTTTTCCCTGATGTAACGTAATGATGGTAGCTATGGCTGTAAGTTGTTATTTGTCAATAAGACAGCGCATGAAAATAAGTTTGCGATTCACGCATAAAAATGTGTGAAGTAGAAGTAAATACCAATCTCCCCCAAGATATATTAAAAAATGCTGCTAAAGATGTTGATGCGCATGTGCCAGAAAAAAACTGGCGGATTTACCCTTTTGATGGCTTATTTTTTTTTGTCAGGGTCATATTCTCCAAATTCCCTCTGGACAAAGTTCTCAATGTTACGTAAACAGGCTCCCTACATTCTTCAAAAACCTGAAAGTCCTGGAAATATCAGGGAAATTGTTTTCTCCTGAAAAATCCCTGAATTCTCAGGGAATTTTGACAAATTTGCTTTCTGCAAAAACCAAGCATAAAAAAGATATATTTAACTCGTGTGTCTAAGACATAGACATAAAAAAACCTATAACAGGAGTGTATGGCGATACACCTGGAAAATTAATAAATCACCTGAAATATCTTGAAATTCTCAGTGAATTTTAGATCCTGATCAGTTCGTAAGAAGATAAGAAGCAATGAAGAGTTGATTTCTCTGCAACAGTTCCTGAAGCAAATTGGGAAAAATTATTTTTTCTATAATTCACTGTTGCATCGTGAAAGAAGATTTCTCGTCGCGGAATACATATAACCGGCTCGTTATAAAATTTTTTGATAGGTTTTAAATTATTGAAGAATTTTCCTTGTTCACTTTATGCGATTTATTTATACTTACTCGTATGTTATTATTGACGAATATCTCTATATTGGAACTCGTTCAACCGGCTCTATATTAAACTTTCATGAGTTATTTTGTTACTAAGAACACTTGAATCAATAATCTTGTAATCTGTGAGCTACTGAATTATAAGAATGTACCTACTCGAGAATTATGTAGTCGTAAGACTTCAATTCACATAAACCTTTATTTCTCGTTCATTTATGACGGCATTCTATATGAATCATCTGTCATATGACATGTTTACGATTGAATTTTTAATGAGATGAGTTTTCGTAATTACATCGATTAGTATGTATTGAGAAATGCCTCATGAAAGGATTGAATTGATTTTTTTTTACAGGAGACTCGCTATTTGTCAATAATATAATCTAGTCAACGAGTTCGGTTTGTTCAACTTTTTTCAGCTTTCTCGGAATGATATGTAGATATTTTTTGAAAAAAAAAAATATGAAAATTGTAAAAGATATAAACCATTTACAGAAAAAAGGGAGGTTTGGTTTTACCCAAATTTCTCAGAAACTCATTGAGATTTTTGAAATCTAAAAACTGATTTTGAAAGGGGAGGAAATTTCTTAAAAGAAACCCGGAACTGTAGGGGCCAATATTTATAATTTTCCCAGGGGTGAAAATATGGCGAAAAACGGGTACTCTGGCTTGTGCAAGTCACTCCCGTTTGTGACACTTTAACAATGAAAATTATGTAACTATATCAAATATAAAAATTAAGGAACGAACAAATTCAGGCACTTACTGAAAAGGTGGATGAGCAATTATCCCCAAGCAAAAATATTTTATCGCGATTTTTCAATCAGTTATGCAATGGTTAATTAAGAATTTTTTGCTGCTTGAACATGAACATTGCAAGTATGATAATTTCAAAACTGTAAATCTGAACCTTTTTTCCTTCTCTGAAGCTTTTTTGATAGATCTCAAAATATACCCCCGTAAAAAATTATTTCCTTCTTTATTCGATTTTTTTTTTTGGATTCCAAATATCTCAATTAGTTTTTGGTAGATATATTTACAAAAAACTAAATCCTCTTTTTTTCAGTAATTTGTTTGAAACTCATACAATTTTTGCTTGCGGAACTTCATTTCTTTCAAAAATTATCTAGGTGCTATTCCATAAATGATTCCTTGTTAATATTTTTGCGAGACTGCTGAAAAAAAAGGAAGAAAAAAGCACTTGTTGACTAGACTATAATTGGCCATAATAGTTCTATTCAGATATCGGTTTGCCGTTGAATGTACTTCCTATTTTTAAGTACACATTATTTCTAATTAAGTGTCGTAATACGAGTTACTTCCATGAAAGAGGACTTGAAATGAGCACGATGTTAAGGTTGACTACAGTGTTACTTTAATAAATGATATACGATGGAACGTCTCGCGTAATATTGAAATGGAAAAGATTATTTTCGTACAGCCAAAAAATCAACCGTTGAAGTTACAGTGGGTTGCCAAATTATCAGGGAATAATTGAACAAGGAAAATTCTTCATATTTCAAAATTATCAAACAATATTCCAAGGGAGCTGGTATTATGTATTCCGCGACGCGAAATCGCCAGTCAACAGTGAATTAAAGAAAATGTCAAGTCATCCCGACTCAAGATCGAAGTGAGTAAGTTTAACTGATAAGACTTTCGGCTTTAACCCTAAAATACGTCGATGGTGTACGCCATGATTGTGAGGCCAATAATTATTTATGGGGCATTAGTCTGCTAAGACCAATAATTATTTATGGTGCATTAATCTGGCATGTCAGAGCAGGTCAGAATAGTACAAGGAAAACGTCCTATGAAGTGCAAAGACTGGCCTGTGTGTGTATATAATATCTAGGGGAAAAAACCCTGCATAGCGAGCTTCTGTGAAATAAGGATGTTGATATCACTGCTAGTAAAGTATCAAAGGTTCTGTTGGCGTGAAGAAGTTTAACTGGTAAGACTTGGGGCTGTAACCCAAAAATTATCAGATGGGTGTACGTCATGATTGTAAGACCAATAATTATTTATGGGGCAGTAGTCTGGCATGCCCAAGCAGGTCAGAAAAGTACGAGGAAAACGTTCGATGAAGTGCAAAGACTGGCCTGTGTGCATCACGGGATCTATAAGAACCGGCCCAACTAGGGCACTTGAGATCATTACAGATCTCACATCTCTACATCTAGCGATTGACAGGTTAGCCCATAAAGCCATCCGCAGAATGTCTAAGGAAGGTACAGGTAGTGAGAGGATTAAAAGTCAAATAACCTGATCCGCTCTAACCATTTACATATCTCACAGCAAACCTTCCTAGTGATGTGATGATCAAAAAAGTAAGCATTGGGAAGAACTTCACTACGATGCTAAGTAAAATAAAAGAATAAGAAAGGGTAACAACCAACCAAATATTCCAAGAAAATACCACAAATGAGACACAGATGGTACAAAAACTACAACAGGAGCTGGCACTGGATTATATGGAGCAGGCATCAAGTGCGCACTGTCTTTAGTCTTCTGCTCGAGTGTCTTTCAGGTAGAAATCGAAAGAAATGTAGATATGAACCTAGAAAGAAACTATCAGAAATGCAATATTGCGATCCATTCAGATAGTCAAGTTGCTATCAAAACACTGAGCTCCCATGTCATCCATTCAAAGTTGATATGGGATTGCCCAGAAAAACTTGATGAAATAGGTAAGAATAACAAGGGCTTTTTAGTCTGGTGGTCTTGGTCACTCGGGAATTAAAGGAAATGAAGAGGCAATTGTACTTGCCAGAAAGGGAGCACGCGTGCTATTTACTGTCCCAGAATCTTTCTGCGATATAGCAAAATGCACCTAGAGAGGAACACTGGCAGAATCTTCCCGAGATGAATCACACCAAAAAGTTCCTTTGGAACTTTAAAATAAAATTGTAAGATCCAAAGGATATCTGGATCTTAGTAAGAACAAATTACACGTCGTCATTGGCTTCCTTACAGGACACTGTCGCCTCAGGAAGCATCTGATGAGAATAGGTTTATCAGAAAGTGAAGAGTGTAGATTCTGTGGGGAGGAGGAGGAAACTCCTATTCACTTGGTTACAGAATATTTCACCATTGCAAGCTAACGGAAAGAGTTATTTGGGCCATAAACTTGCAGGAGTGAAGAAGTAACCTCATTAGAGCCTTCCCAGATTTTGGAGTTAATTGGTACTCTGGAATTAGAAGTCGAGCTCAGCTCAGATGGCGCAGTAGTGAGAATAGCTGTGATGGGAGGCACAATAGACCTAAAGGTCGCGGTGCAGTGCATCCACATATTAAATAAAAAAATAATAAATATGTAAAAGGCAAATTATGAAATCAATATATACGTAGGTATATAATTTGTTACTCGTAAGAATAAATTCCAGTATCAATTCATCCAATACCAATGCGGTTTCATACAAGGGAAGTCCACAACCGATGCCCTTCATATAATTGAGCAAATAATGGAAAAAGCCTATGAATATAAAATTGAAATAGAAATGCTATTTATAGACTTCCAACAAGCATTCGATTCAGTCAAAAGGAGTTAATTGATGGAAGGACTGAAAAAGCAGGGGATAGAAGCTAAGTTAAGAAGATTAATTTCAATGACTATGAACCAGTCAAAAGCGAGTATACTCAAGTAAAGGAGAAACAGAAGACTTTGGTATGTTATGAGACACGTAAATAAGGGGAATTTAAGAACGAGCGGAGGCCGAATGGTTACGTATGCAGACGACATAGTCATAGTAAAGAAGCGACGAGAAATAATGAAACAAATGCTATCAGAAATGACAACAGAAGGTGAGAAGATGGGATTAAAAATAAACAGCAACAAAACAAAGATAATGAGATTTGGAAAGCAGTGTGAAAACAAAATTATAAAAATGGGTGAATACGAATTAGAGGAAGTCGAAAAGTTCAAATATCTGGGGGTTACGATCAGCAGTAACGGAGAACGAAGATCAGAAATAGAAGAAAAAATAATGGCAGTTAATAGGGCGTTCCATGATAATAAAAAAATATTGAAGAGTAAATTATTAACAAGGGCCACTAAACTCAAAATTTATAACACAATGATAAGACCAGTTATTATGTATGGAGCAGAAACGATGACAATGACAAAAAGAAAAGAGGAGAAATTGAGAATAGTGGAACGAAGAATAATGAGAACAATCCTAGGACTGATAAAAGTTGATGACAATGAATACAGGCAATGGATGAACTATGAAATACTGAAGGAAATGAACGGTGAAGATAGTGAAACGAATGAAGAAGCGAAGGATAGAATGGCTCGGCCATGTATGGAGAAGAGGAGAGGATGCAATGGTCTGCTCTGTGCTGCAGTGGGAACCAGGAGGTAAGAGAATGCGAGGAAGACCCATATCTAAGTGGCTGAAGGAAGTGGAGGAGGATTTAAGAACGACAGGTGTCGCTGGATGGAAGGAAAAAGCTAAGGACCGGGCTCTATGGAGGAAAATAAGCGAGAAACAATAGGAATGATGGGGATTGATCCACCCCAGAAAGCGGACTTAGAAAGCATTTATGCGGCGCAACCCCACATGGGGTGTTTAGCTATTGTTCATTATATTATCAATTCATCGCAAATCATCTTGTGATATTGTGAATACACTAAATAAATTCCATTCGAGTCAAAATATTGTTGAAACTAATATCAAATTCCATGAAATAATATATTTCCTAAGCGTGTTCAAGAAGTATATTATACTGACACTATCTTCATTCATACATATTTATTTCGCTCTTTTACTTCTCGCCCTTCAAGTTCTCAGCAGTATTTCAAAGATTTAACGACGATATTCTGAATTTTAATTTTGCGATAATGTCGGATTTAAGAAAAAAAGAAACCGCAACATGTTATTTAATGGAACCGTATTAAATTACATTAATATGCAGTCATGTAATGAAATAATTCCGTTCCCTGTCATTAGATCCAAAACGTTTATGTTAAATGAGGTTGATTTACTGCCGCCTCTAATGATACACGCAAATTTTCGTTCTACACTGCTCATACAATGATGTGAATTGACAGAAGTAATGACGGAAATTCACTGGTTGAACAAAAGAATGTGCATTATATTTGTTTTTCATTCTTATTGAACCTTGAGTTTTACATCGGTAAAATAGAAGTCGCTTATATCAGCGATTCTCAACCTGTGGGGCGTGCCCCCCTGGGGGGCGTGAGCAAATTCAGTGAAAATATTAATTAAAAAATCGGCCAAGTGCGAGTCGGACTCGCGCACGGAGGGTTCCGTACTATTGACTATGCCCCCCTTGAATATTTATTTTATTTTGATTTCATTATTTATTTTTGAAGTAAAAATACGATCAAGTATTTTGTGAATATTTGAAGTACCTATCTGTTACCTTTTATTGATATCGAGCAAAAAATTGCATTTTTTTGTATGGGAGCCCCCTCAAATATTCATTTTATTTTAGTTTTATTATTTATTATAAAAGTAGAAAAACAACTGAGTATTTTGTGAATATTGCAAGTGCCTACCTGTTGCCATTATTGATATCGAGAAAAAATGAAAAAAAAATCGTGTTTGTTGTATGGGAGCCCCCTTAAATATTCATTTTATTTTGTTTTTAGTATTTGTTGTTATAGCGGCAACAGAAATAAATAATTTGTGAAAATTTCAACTGTCTAGCTATCGCAGTTCTTGAATTACAGCCTGGTGACAGACGGACGGACGGACAGACAGACCGCGAAGTCTTAGTAATAAGGTTCCGTTTTTACCCTTTGGGTATGGAACCCTATAAAATGGATTAACTGAGCGAAAGGAAAGAAACATTGGCCCCACGTTGGGCGCCAATTATTATGCTTTACCCTTAATGGTAATTTCATTTATTATTATGAATTTGATATTTTTAAATTCAATATGTTGAGCGCCTTAGAATTTTTTTAAACTTTAAATTTTAATATGATTTCTTAATTTGAATTTAATTTTATTTTGTATTAACTCTTTCAAATTATCTCAGGAAAGGTTCTCTTTTCTTCTTTTGACTCTATTTTGAAAACTTCAATAAATTAAAAAATTTTAATTTAACAAATTTATTAACATTTAACTTTCAATCTATTATACTAATTTTAAATAACAACTATTAATAATGACTAATATTTATCATGGTACTATTTAAAATTCTATAATTATACACAAACAAAAAAAATACATTCCGACATAATATGTAGTGATTAACTCATTCAATTAAAACAACTTACTGAATCAAAACCTACTTGATCAAAACTTCCTAATTCACATCTGCGCATGCCCGAGACGACATGTTGCCGACATTCCAGAATTGTCGAGACAAATCGGAACTTCTGAACCGTGAAAAAGTCCGATGCAAAAGCAATAAAAAGGCACCGAATTCTTGTTTTGTCAATGCTGAGGTTCGGTGTTGCCAAATGTCATTAAATTTCCGTATTTTTATTAACTTCTAAGGTTCAAAATTAAGGTCGCAGTGTAAGTTTAGAGCCGAAAAACTCAGAATACATTATTATTGAACACATTTCATTGTATGCTTATATTAATTAATGGGTGGAATCATTCATTTACAAAATATTCATAAAAAACCATCCGCATATAACAATTTAAAGTTCGAAGTATCTTGGAATGTCAATGAAAATGCAAATTTCTTCATGTTTTTTTGTCTGTAAAAGGTAATCCGAAACTGGGTTAATGTTTATATTCACTTGATTGGCCTATATGCATAATTTCGAGATGTGAATTTCATATTTCCTAGTTTTTCTGCAACAACATAACATATTTATACATTTATAATTTTTATGAGTTGTTAGAATTGATGTCAGCGATGATGAAAGTAGAGTTCCCAATTAGCATTAATACCTCGTTTATTGGTTATAACTACTGTAATATTTCATAGGACTGGCGCAGAATTGTTTTATTTTATACGCTACTATCTCACAAGGGTGTCATTTAGTTATGTGCTTAGAGTCTATATCATTATCGAACATATATATATATATATATATATATATATATATATATATATATATATATATATATATATATATATAAATTTTTGAACCACAGCATTTCATGAGACTTGAACGACTTCAAGAGAAAGGTGGGATTCGAACCCACGTTCCTCGGTACAGAAACGATTTACTTTATCGCTGGGCTACCGAGGCTTCCAAAATAATTATAGTTGAAAGTAAAAATGTCGAAAAATTCAAAAATGAAAGCCCCCAAGTGAATTTGTAAACATGGAAAAAATTGGTCCTGTTATTCGATACACAATCATTCGATGAATCTAAAAATTCAAAAAATTTTTGAAAAAGAGCTATATTATATTTTTTAGGGCTCATTGTTTCTTCGTTTAAGCAGCTTTAAATATTGTTTACTATCTTTAAACGAGGCCGTACGAAATGGCAGAGTTTCAGAGGGATTCAAGTGACATACCTGCATGAAGCAATTGCCTGTACCTCCATGGAAGATCTAGTGTTGAAATAGGCTAGAAAATATCATAATTGTCTCTTTAGACAACCACTCTCCCAAATGCAGTTTTTGGCTCATAAGGCCTAGGCCAAGCGCTACCAGAGTCTTTACTAACTATGCAGGTTAGCCCTCGAGCTGACTGAGCGCAGGTTACCCTCCTGTGTTTCACACCATAACCTAGCATGCAGTCTTTCCAACCAACAACTCCCACAAAGCCGACATAATTTGTGGTGGAATAAGGGATTTCACTTTCCCGCTTCACCCTCCGTGGATTTCAGCGCTATTAGGCTTCACTGTTAGGACATACTTCGAAAAGCTTTCTGCACTATGCTCCCAGATTTCAGATATTGTGACTCTCAGTATTGTTCAAGCGTATACTACAGCGATGGCGAAATCAACTGTCACTTGAGGCGTGTCTGCACCGGGAGATAGGATTGAAACCCCGACGCCTTTGGAGGAGACATCTAATTCCAAGTTTATAAAGAATATCTGCCTCATTTCTGCATTTCCTTACTGGCCTTGACCAGCCGGTAGTTCCGTCATGGTTTGGTTAAAATCTTGGTTATGAATGATCCTGTTACTTATCCACCTGTCACCAGCAAAGAAGCCTCTGTGACCTGGAACAAAATACATTGCCCTTGAGCAGCCTAACATGCATCTAGTGTCACACCAAAGGTCTACAATCACTTGGATCTAGGACGCATAGTGACGATATGAAGAATGTCGTGGTATAACAAATTGTGGCGATAATGCCAGAAATGATGAATGTAATCCGCAATAATACCAATAAGCTAACAAACAGTTTAGATATTCCAAAAAAAAATGTACGTCGCATCTTTTCTATTTCCAACCTTGAAGAAGTCATTCGTTGGTTAAATATTTGCCCCAATGAAGCATTGTTGTCTGCAGTTAATTTAGAAGAATTTAGATGTCAAATCAACACACTTTTAATAAATTTTTACCTCACCATCTCAGATTTCGGTGAAATTTTAAATACTCGTGGATGCTGGAACTAAGAAAAATACCAAAATAAAATCTCAAACCCTTAATAAATTATGGCTGTGTAATTTTTCGAAATTTCTGCCAAAAACCGAAAACTTACTTTTTTAAATTGCTCTAGGAGCTGTCCCAGTTGAGCTTGATAACTGGAAGAGGTGTCATTTTGCAGCATTCTTTATGCTCTTTTCAGTGATATCAAATATGCCATACGTTATAGGAAAATAGTGTGAATGACACAGATCCCATTGTAAACATCATTTTAAAGCTATTGAACATGGCTTGGATAAGTGTTAAAACAATACTATGTTAAGTTATTTTGCGCAAAATTTCCTATATCTCTGAAAGGTTGGTTACTTCTCGGACGGCCCATGTACAATACATATCTCTGTTAGGTTGGTTATTTCTCGTGCTACTCTTGTACAATGCATAACGGACATAAAATACAAATAAAATTCGCACAATCCTTTTTGAAATGAAATAAATCGAATTGAAATAACAACAGCTCCCTTGAAATCTTTGTTCCTCATACATTCGGGGACATTTTATGAACCATCGATGTTTGATTTATTACAAACATAATCAACTGCGTTTATTTCGTCGTTCCAGTTATGCCGTTGGGTTATTCATGATTGAACTGTATTTTATACCTCCTATAAAATATCCTTGCCGTATCGTCGTCAAATTGTTAATAAAATGCTTTTTATTCCCGATCGTCAAATCATAATTGTTTTTGGAGGTTGGAACCTTGTTAAGAAAGTATTGTGGCACTTATTTGTGCCGTTAAAGCGCACACGACATATTCCGATAATGAAAATTACATTATAAAATTTCGTTCTTGATTATCATATCGTTGGAAATTTATATTCGAAAAACTGGTTCACCTTTTGTGATTTACTATGGATAATTAATTGGTTCATTGGAATTAAATTTATGGAAAAATCGGAAATTATATGTTTCAATGAATATTAAAAATGTTTATATCATTTTTGCGATAGATTCAACTCTACAGTACAACTTTTAAAGAATGGAATACCTTATGAAGAATGATTGTATAATTTCGTTCAAGGTTTGGTTTTCAGAGTGAAATAAGTTGTTGTTCATTGAATTAATATTCGACTGGTATATTATTTGACAAATAATTTAATTATTTCAAAGTCAGTTAAATACGAAATTTTACCTTACGGCGTGCTTTTAGAAAAGAAACGATGGGGAAGTTTTCTTAATAATTCATGGGGAAGTTTTCTTAAGAATCGATGGGGAAGTTTTCTTAAGAATCTGGTTGTCTGTATTCTAATAATTGAGAATCGATGGGGGATGCTTTCTATAGAATCTGATTGCCTGTATTTTAATAATTTAGAATCGATGGGGAAGTTTTCTTAAGAATCTGGTTGCCTGTATTCTAATAATTGAGAATCGATGGGGGAAGCATTTTCAAGAATCTGATTGCCTCTATTTTAATAATTGAGAATCGATGTGGAAGTCTTCTTAAGAATCGATGGGGAAGTTTTCTTAAGAATCGATGGGAAAGTTTTCTCAAGAATCGATGGGGAAGTTTTCTTAAGAATCGATGGGGAAGTTTTCTTAAGACTCTGGTTGCCTGTGTTCTAATAACGGAGAATCGATGAGGAAAGTTTTCTATAGAATCTGATTGCCTGTATTTTAATAATTTAGAATCGATGGGGAAGTTTTCTTGAGAATCTGGTTGCCTGCATGCTAATAATTGAGAGTCGATGGGGGAAGCTTTTTCAAGAATCTGATTGCCTGTATTTTAATACTTAAGAATCGATGTGGAAGCAAGCCTTCTTAAGAATCAATGGGGAAGTTTTCTTAAGAATCGATGAGGAAGTTTTCTCAAGAATGGATGGGGAAGTTTTCTTAAGAATCTGGTTGCCTGTATTCTAATAACTGAGAATCGATGGGGGATGCTTTTTCAAGAATCTGATTGCCTGTATTTTGGTAATTAAGAATCGATGTGGAAGCCTTCTTAAGAATCGATGGGGAAGTTTTCTTAAGAATCGATGAGGAAGTTTTCTCAAGAATCGATGGGGAAGTTTTCTTGAGAATCGATGAGGAAGTTTTCTTAATTTCTTAAGAATCGATGGGGAAATTTTTTTAAGAATCGATGGGGTAGTTTCCCTAAGAATCGATGGGGAAGTTTTCTTAAGAGTCTGGTTGCCTGTATTCTAATAATTGAGAATCGATGGGGAATGCTTTTTCAAGAATCTGGTTGCCTGTATTCTAATAACGGAGAATCGATGAGGAAAGTTTTCTATATAATCTGATTGCCGGTATTTTAATAATTAAGAATCGATGGGGAAGTTTTCTTAAGAGTCTGGTTGCCTGTATTCTAATAATTGAGAATCGATGGGGAAAGCTTTTTTAAGAATCTGGTTGCCTGTATTCTAATAACGAAGAATCGATGGGGAAAGTTTTCTATATAATCTGATTGCCGGTATTTTAATAATTAAGAATCGATGGGGAAGTTTTCTTAAGAATCTGGTTGCCTGTATTCTAATTATTGAGAGTCAATAGGAAAGCTTTTTTAAGAATCTGGTTGCCTGTATTCTAATAACGGAGAATCGATACTGAAAGTTTTCTATATAATCTGATTGCCGGTATTTTAATAATTAAGAATCGATGGGGAAGTTTTCTTAAGAATCTGGTTGCCTGTATTCTGATAATTGAGAATCGATGGGAAAAGCTTTTTTAAGAATCTGGTTGCCTGTATTTTAATAACAGAGAATCGATGAGGAAAGTTTTCTATATAATCTGATTGCCGGTATTTTAATAATTAAGAATCGACGGGGAAGTTTTCTCAAGAATCTGGTTGCCTGTATTCTAATAATTGAGAATCGATGGGGGAAGCTTTTTTAAGAATCTGGTTGCCTGTATTCTAATAATTGAGAATCGATGAGGAAAGTTATCTATATAATCTGATTGCCTGTGTTTCATTAATAAAGAATCGATGGGGAAGTTTTCTTAAGAATCTGGTTGCCTGTATTCTAATAATTGAGAATCGATGGGGGAAGCTTTTTCAAGAATCTGGTTGTCTGTATAATAATAATTGAGAATCGATGGGGGAAGCTTTTTTAAGAATCTGGTTGCCTGTATCCTAATAATTGAGAATCGATGAGGGAGGTTCTCTTAATAATCTAGTTGCCAGTATTTTGGTGGCATTAAGAACAACTAAGTTATCAGATCAGCAGTTCGAAATTATCTTAAATGGCCCCCCTTCTTTAGGACTCGGCTTGCGCAATACGTTGATGACTAGATTCTTCTTTTGAAGTTGGATTGAAGTCTATTGAGTTGGATGCTTTACGTAAACACTAGCATTGGTACTTAGAAATATTTGTTTCTAAATTCCACTTAAGAATTTATGGGAATTGACCGACACCGAATAGATCAAATTTTATCATCTTATGAATACACTGTATTCAGTATTTCAACATTTTATTGGTTTTGCATGAAAATAATGAAACATATTTGTCCTCTTGGCATTGCAGTTGTAGTAAATAGCCTTGAATTAGTTATCTTGTCTAGTATAAAATTCTAGGGTGTGTAATTTAGATTGGGAATACTACGTTGGTTGAAGTTAAAACTATCTGGGAATGAATATTTCAGTTATTTTTGAACCATTAATAATTCACTTGAAATATCGATTAGAATCTACATTCACCACATCATATCCATTCTCGAAATATCATATCGTATCACCAATGACATTAAACTAAGATTTATAACACATCTTTATTTTATTCCAACAGGCAAGACTTCCGGAATACAGACCAGGGGTGCCTCCCGATCAACTGAGTCCAGATCCAGAAGATAGCAAATCTAGGGAGGAGCTGAGATGGGTACCTGCCATGACTCTCGATACGGACTTGTTGATGTACCTGCGAGCTGCAAGATCCATGGCCGCCTTTGCTGGAATGTGTGACGGAGGATGTCCTGAAGATGGCGCTAATGCTGCCTCCAGAGATGACACCACAATCAACGCGTTGGATGTGGTGAGTAGACATACACGTATATCACCTTTGAATATGAAATATAAGGACCTTGTGTATTTCGACTGAATGAAGCCAATATTTGTGAATGCTTGATGTGTTTGTTCTAGGCGCTAACAAACTGCAACACACAATGCTTCGGAGCATATGTTTAGTTGCAGAATATGCGAAGTATACATGTACATAGAAATGGTCGTATATTTTAAAATTGTCCCCCAAATCCAAGTTCTTCAATTTCTACGCAAGAACCTTAAATATTTCCTAGATAGAACAGCCTAGATTACTCTCATAAAACTACTCTACCTGTCCATATCCTTAAGGAGATTAGACTGGACAAATGAAGTTTTCTGTCTGTTAATTTTTTCACTTTTCTAATTTCAACCTGAGATTTCTGAAGATTTCCGAGAAAAAAAAGTAACAAATATATAAATGAAAATAAAAATATCTACGTAAAATAGCAGCTGTTGGAAAAATTTACCCAAATTTTGATAATTTCTTTTTGCCTCGAAAACAATTCTAGATACCAAATTGCAGCTTATGTGGTTTGATGGGAGATGTGAGATGTTGAATGTACCGAGGGAGTGTATATGTATATATATATATATATATATATATATATATATATATATATATATATATATATATATTTATATATATATATATATATATATATACTTATATATAAAATGAAAAACTGAATATTGATAAAAAGGTGAATAGCTAGTTTAAAAAATTGTCCTATTCATTTGCGTGCATTCCCAGATCCAAGTTCTGGGCGTGTTCCAACAAAGCACATGCAAACTAAAACTGATGTTCTTTCAATTTATCTAATTCTAGGTTCGTTTATAATACGCGCCATTGAAATGTCACAAACTGAACAAACTTGTAGTTAATTAGTCGTTTACACGATGAAATGGTTGTAATTTATTGTAACATTGGAGCTGAAAATGTCTGTTAATAATTTAATTCAAGGGTCATTACGAGCAACTGATAGAAATTAACACTCGTGAGTTTAGTGACATTAACACATTCATATCGCTCGCCAATACAAAAATATCAAAAGGGAAAAATGCTGATATCTCGACTTCCTTAATTTAATCTACATCAGCGATTCTCAACGTGTGGGGCGAGAGCATATCCATGGAAGAATATTATTCAGAGAGTGTTGCCAAATGTCAGCAAATTTCCGTATTCATGGTTATTTGAAGATTTAATATTGAGGTCGTAGTGTACATTTAGAGCGGAAAAACTCGAAATAAATTATTATTTTCTTTTACTTCATAGTAAAGTGCAATATTGTACTTGAAGAAATCGTCAAACAAAGTGAAATTTTTCCAGTTAGCAACACTTTTCCATCTTAGCAACAACAAGTATCAAATTTTATATTTTTTCATTCTGATATATTTGTCAAAAATGCAAGTTCATAGAATAAATCACATTCTAAGTAATTTTTTTATATTTATTTTATTTAATGGGATAATTTAAGTTACGTTAGAAAAGCTATTTCCAGTTCTTAGGTATAAAATTATCCACTTAAATTTAAACATTATACCTACCCACTGGAAAAATCACGATTTTCTATACTTGTATAACAATGTACTATTGTATTGTCTGTCTGGCGAGACTCGGCGTTCACGTCATCAATTGTATATGACGTCGACCGGGGACAGTGTTGCCAGACGTAATAAATAATCTTAAATCTAATTAGTGTACCCAAATTCAACAAAAATGAGATATAGAGGTTATTCCAGCGACTGTCAAACGTGAAAGTAGGTCGAGAGGGTCCGACAACATTGCAAATTTTGAAACAGAATGACAACCTCACATTCAATGCCACTTATTTTCATTATTGGAAGTGTCAATTTTTATTGAAGGATTAATACGATTTGATATGTTACGGACAGAATACTTGTCGAAATGAATGATCCGGTCATAATCACCATATAACTACTCTTTCAGAAATAGGGAGCGTTCAAGTATTACGTAACGCAATTTGGGGGGTGGGGGGTGGTCTTGCAAAACGTTACGATGCGTTACATGGGCGGGAGGGGGTTCGAACAACGCGTTACGTAACATTGGGAACCCTTTTCATTCATGTTTTACGGGGAATCCCTCGATTGTATCCGTCAGTTTTATTCTGTTCTCCCAAGTTGGCAACCCTACCCGTTCATGTTTTATGGGATACCTCGACTGTATTCGTCGTAATTTTTTTTGTTCCCGTTGTCAGTTTTGGTTTAGTGTTTTAAACACGTAATACACAGAAGCACATTGCTGTAGCCAGTGTTGTAGAAGTGAGTTCATACTGAAGAGGGAGATTTGCATCATCAGCTGTTTTCGCCCTAGAAAAGCTTTCATGCTGACTTGTGTGCCAAGTGTGCCATAAACTGCCAACGAAATTTAAAAAATGGCTAAAGAAAAACTAAAAATGGTATAGCGCTCACGTCCGTGACTCGAAATATTTGTTGCAAGTAATTAAATGCGCTTACAAATCCTGCTGTTCCATCTTGAGGGGTGCATTGAAATCATTCTTTCCGAATAATACTTTCTTGCCGCCAACCTGCCGATGCCAAATCCTTTATACCTCAAGCTCTCGGTACCTAGTCAGCTAAACAAAGAATCATGCAAGTTTTCACTACTTCTTGTGAGGTTGCCCGTTGATCTGTCGCCTCCTCAAGCAGATGCCGTGCGATTTCTTTTGACCATCAGTACAATCATAAAAAGTCATGAAACGAAAAAATATCTTGGTCCTAGGTCCAACTTTGCTAATCGCACCGATTTTAATAAGCAGGTTCCCAAAGTGAAAATCTGCTAATAAGCTGAAATCTAATAATGCTTGAGAAAAATAATGGTGGCTGAAGCTAAAAATGTATGTAAGGACAGAGCCAAGTCAGGAAAACGGCATAATTAAATGAAGATTAGCAATAGAAGTTTATTAGGACGAATTTGAGCCCATTTCAATATTTTACATTATGTATGATTATTTATTAAAAAACAATAAAATAAAAAATATAAGCATGTATTGCGAGTGAGAATACTCTTGTTTTGTTTATTATTAACGAAAACGCCATTTAAACAATAACATAGGTAGGTTTTTTAGGGACTTTCAGGTACTTTGCGCAACATATTTGTGACTTTAAGTTAAAAATGGCCATTTGGGTGTTACGTAACGTTTAGGGAGGGGGAGGGACGGTTCATGAAAACGTTACGGCGCGTTACATAGGGGGGAGGGAGGGTCAAAAATCTTCAAAAATTGCGTTACGTAATACTTGAACGCCCCCTAAAATACATACGACAAATATGAGTTTTTACAATTTCGAACTTTATTTATTAGGGTAGGCAGTGAAGTTCCACCGAAACGTGCGTCATGTGTTATTTCTTTTAATAAATGTGTGAATTGTTATTATTAACCATTGTTTTAAAATTTGGATTGATTGGGCCGATACTTGGTGTAAATTAATAAACATATTAAAACAATGGTTAATAATAACAATTTACACATTTATTAAAAGAAATAACGCATGACGCACGTTTCGGTGGAACTTCACCTTCTTCATTAGCATCTGAAGAAGGTGAAGTTCCACCGAAACGTGCGTCATGCGTTATTTCTTTTAATAAATGTGTAAATTGTTATTATTAACCATTATTTCAGTACATTGTTTTAAATCGTCAATAGTATAGCAAGTGCTTAGTTTAGAAAGTTATATTACATTTTCATCCCATCTGACGTGATGAATTGCCCATCATTTGAGTACAAAGTATGAATATAGTAGGGAAAATTGATGATTTAAATTGTGCTAGATATTTGCAGAAAATGTTTGACTAGTAAGCTCTTTGTATTGTTCATAAAATTCATAAATTTTTTTTTTGTTCTCGTCCTAGAGTGTTTGTTTTGGTATTCTATAAAGTTTTAGTAGTATTTTGTCATGTATATATATATATATATATATATATATATATATATATATATATATATATACATACACATATATACAATCAAACATATATACTTATATATAAGTGTAGGTATCCAAAATCCGATGAGAGTTTATTTCTGTTTCTTGTTCTAAACAAAATACATGGCCTACTATTAAATTATGCATTTAATTTGAGATAATTGTCATTTATTTGTGTGTTTCTGAGAAAAAGTGCATACTTTTATACATTTTTGAAAAGGTAAAAAAAGACAAATTTTATAGTCTATAAATATATAGTGTTCCATTTAAAAAAAAAACATTAGTTTGCTTTATAACTCTAAAATAGTGAATAAGTAACAAAAAATTTCTACACCAGTGCATTCTACGGAGAAAAATTTATAAGAATATTATCTTACTTTTTCGATAAGTTGAAGAATAACAAAATGCAACATTTTTAAAAATGCCCTGTATTTTAAAAACTAAAAGAGCTATGAAAATGTTGTTAATGGCATCTTCAGTTTTACGAAGAAGTAGCACAGTTTCGCGAAACCGCAACCCTCTATCTTTAAAAATAACAGAGATACCCCGCAAAAGTACCCAAAATGGGACAACCTGTACTAGTCAAACATTTCCTGCAAATATCTACGACAATTTGAATCTTCATTTTTTTCTATTATATTCATACTTTGTACTCAAATGGGCGATTCAGCACGACAGATGGGATGAACATAGGGTTGCCATCCGTCCGGGATTCCCCGGATTTGTCCTAGTTTAGGGGACGTCCGGGGGTTGTACGGACGGGGCTTTCAAAATATGTCCGGGTAAAACCCGCACAAGTTGTGTGTCAGGGGAATCCCGATTGATTGAAAGATGAGCAATATATTGAAACAAATCTTATTTTAAATTTCATTTATAGCCGCCTAAAAGCTAAACCTATGGAGAAACTTGCTAAATACACAGACGGTTTCTCCTCTGACCAAAATAAAGTAAAATTTTATAAATTTGAGTTGCTCCCACTTTTAAAAGTTCGTTATGGAAAAGAAAGACATTTTGGCAGAAATTGGCAAGTCTGAAAAATATCAAGTTAAGTTAAATTGGTAAAAAGAACTTGACCCCGTAAAAATTAAAACTTGTTACTTACTTTTAATTTATAGTTAATAAATAATTTAGGCTGTTGGTTACCTAACCTATCTAACTGAACTAGATATCCTATCCTTTTTTTTGTTACAATATAGAATGTAGTCTATTTGATCTATTTTGATTTAATAAAAGTTATCATTATAAGTTGTTTTTTATTTGATGATACCAAAAAAAAAATAGTTTTTCTGATTATTTTTGTTACCAGATTACCTCGAAAAGAGAAAACTGTAAACTGTGTTATATCAGTAGATATTTTATTTGTTTTTCAATGTTTTGGTTCTATCGCAAACAAGCGGTTCGAATAAATGAAAAAATTAAAATATAAACCATGTTTTATTTTATTCGAAAAAAATATATTCTATATATCCTAAACTAACTAAATTTTACCCAAATGTCCGGGGTTTTTAAAGTTTTTTTCCGGCGTCAGCAATTTAGGTGATGGCAACCCTAAATGAAACTCTAATATCACTTTCTAAATTACGCACTTGTTATACTATTGACGATTCCCACAAGTGCTTGAGTATCGTTCCAGTGTTTCGCTAGTTAATTCAGAACATTCAGTCAAGAACTGTTTACGGCCCCAATAATCATGTACAATAAATTAAAGAAGTCAAGATTTCAGGATTTTTCCCATTAATATGTTTGTATTGGCGAGCGATATGAATGTGTCACCGTCATTAAACTTACGAATGTTAATATCTATCAATTGCTCGTAATGACCCTTGAATTAAATTATTACCAGACATTTTCAGCTCCAACGTTACAATATATTACAATACTTCATCGTCTAAACGACTAATTAACTACGATTTTGTTCATTTTTGACATTTCAATGGAGCGTATTATAAACGAACCTAGAATTAGATAAATTGATGAAACATCAGTTTTAGTTTTCATGTGCTTGGTTGGAACACGCCCAGATTTTATTTCTGTAAGTGAACGAAAATGAATAATTGCGTTTGCATAGGAAAATAATGAAACGTTCTAGTTATCTAGTTATATATATATATATATATATATATATATATATATATATATATATATATATATATATATATAAAATATATATATATATATATATATATATATATATATATATATATATATATATATATATATATATATAAAACTAAGTAAAGTATCTTGCTGCAGTGCTCCTGAAAAATGTTTGTCGAAAATGGATGAAAAGCAAATGGAAACATTATTCGAAAGAATGTTAAAATGTAACCAAAAAGTTCTTATTATATTGTATTTGAACATCAGGAGCTCGCGTAATAAACTTAGGTTGTTACTATATTCGCTAAGCTAGAGTAATTTTTGATTAGTTTCAAATAAATGTCCTAGTTTACTTCATTTTATTGCCACGAACGTGCATCGATAACACGAAGTATTCTGTTTTATACTCATTTGCTGCCTCTATAGAGGGATAAAATCGGAGTGATTTTTTACTAGCGGTGTGTAAATGTTGCATTACTTCGAATTGATGTGGCAACCTTACTCTAGCTTAGCGAATATAGTAACCACCTTCGGGTGTCAGGACGTACGAGTTCTAGTTGCCGAAATGTTTCATCCATCTGTAAGATGTGGTTCATTTGTTTTCGACTGGTGGCGCTGTGTCATATTTATATGCCATTGTGTTATTAGAAGGAAAGAACGTTTGGAATATTTGGTTGGTTATCACTTTCGATGATTTTGATAGACAACTTAATATTTCTAACATTTACCGTCTAAAGGTACATGGGGATATTTCGATGCTTCGTGAGCTCGTATAACCAGCTCCGCTAGGAGGTTTGTTTGATTAGTTTCAAATAAATGTCCTAGTTTACTTCATTATATACGTATCCATATATATATATATATATATATATATATATATATATATATATATATATATATATATATATATATATATATATATATATATATATATAATATATATATATAAAGTAATAGAGAAACTTGCTGCAGTGCTCCTGAAAAAAGTTTGGTTAAGTCGAAAATGGATGAAAAGCAAATGAGAATATTATTTGAAAAAATGTTTTTCCAACGTTTGAGTCCATTTAAGACCCACATGGACAAGGGCCTAGCATAGATTAAAAAATCAGTGCAATACATAACAGATAGCTTTGAGACAAATAAAAAGAGGTTAGAAGAAACCCTATTGGAAATAAAAACACTTAAGGAAGAAAATGAAATGTTAAGGAAGAAAGTATCATCTATAGAAGAAAGGGTAAATATGATCGAACAAAAGGAAAATGAGTAAAATTTGATAGTGGCAGGAGTACCCAAACAACGTAAAGATATACATGTTACGATAAACAAAATACTTGTGGCTATGAAAATAAAAGTAAAATCAGGCGATGTTCAAGAAGCTTACAGAATTAACAATACTAAGAAAGAGGTCCCTATATTAATAAGACTGAGAAATCCTGAAATAAAAGTAACCATATTAAAACAAATTAAGCAGTCGAAAGGAATATAATTCCTTTTTTTTTCATTTTTCAATGAAGATCTGACTCGCCAAAGTCAATTTATTTTCAAAAGAGCCAGAGAGATGGAGAAACAACGTCATCTTGTTGCAACCTATGTGACAAATGGAAAAATATATGTGAAACGACAGGAAAATGATCACCCCACTAAAATAAGAAGTGAAAATGATCTAAACCTTCTATAATACATTTATTTTTCACTTGTATATTATTTGTTGATTTTACCTTAGATACGGTTGCTATAAACACACTCATTATGCCCTGCGGCGTTATGAGCGGGCATAATGGATCATAACGCCCGGTCATTGTACGAGGAGAAATGAAGCAACTTCCATTGATTAAATACTTCATGATCCTTGTCGTTGACGACCCTGGATTTCTACGGCAATGAATTATTCGCAGCTTTGGCTGCATTTTCTATGATATTCTTGGGAAAATTCATTTTCATTTCCATTATTTCCATAAGACTACACAAAGAAAGCAGCAATGACATTCACTAAATATGATGACAAAAATATTCACAAACGTCAAAATATCAACAAATGACATGCCTACTATGAGAAGGAACATTTAGGAGCTGTTTCTATTGTAGTCTTGAATAAACAAAACCAAAAGAAATATCAAAACCAAAGATTTAGAAATCTTAAACGAAGCCCCTTCATCGAATTACCCCTCCTTTGATTGCCTGTATTTCATGCCAGCTACGCTACTGTCGATGATCTGACATTTTCATTATATGTACGTATTATTTTTAGATTGGAAAAAATGGTAATTTCTTCTGTATTGGCGGATAAAATAACGCGTTCCTGTTATTTATGTTATCTTCATTAATAATGCTGTCGTTTGAAGTTCTGATGTTATAGTTACTACACTCATAAATTAATCATGAATCTGATAAATGGGTGAAATAGAAACCGATTTCAAAGAGCGTATTTGTTTTGAGGTCGAAGATTTATTATTTGTTTACGTTGAACATTTTTCGTCGATGTAATATTCGGGAATGAGATTGAAGTGTTTTTCTATGGAATATAATTATTTTTTTACGATTAAGTTTTTCTCCCATCGAATATTATGACTTGAAGATAAAGTATGAATATCATAATATGTAATTTTGTTTCTTTGTTATGTCGGGTTTAATAATGCTTATCATAATATACTTTTTCGAAGAAAACGAGATCGTAAAAAATGGCTACCCATAAGGACAATGGGGATTACGCAGAATGTTTTTGTAATTTAAGGCGGGCTACACACGGACGTCGATGTCTTGATACATCGACGCATTCAAAAACGTGCAACCAATAACGTGCAACCTGATGGCGTACACACGTACGTACAAAACCATAGTGTTGTCCAGTCTACCAAACTGTTTGACAACATGTCTGAGGAAGAGGAATATTTAGCTCCAGTGGCAGTGGCGGGTACTTATGCACTTGTGCAAGAAAAAGGAGAATAAAAATCTTCGCTGAATCTGGTCTAAAGGCTTCTAAAAAAAAACCTATTCGTAACTCTTGGTAATGGTCCATTAATAAAACGTCAAGACGCATGGCCAATAACTGCATTGCTCAGATATTTAGCGACTGGAAGGAATTACCACGATTTAAAATTTTTTTACTGTAATATCTCCGAAATCCTCACCGTATCATTTCTCTACGAGATCAAAACTTTTTTATTTTCTTTCCGAAACCCACCTCGAAGAATTTATTTTAGAGACTACTGCACTATTTGTAGCATTCGGTTGAATGATTTGCAGTTTCTTTATCAATATTTTGTATGCTTCATTTTTTTATTTCGGTCTAAATAGTGTTTTGATATTGTCTGCCATAAGCAGCGTAGGCCCCTGTACATCTCAACAAATTCCTATAGAAATTCCCGAGACATTGTTCTGCAGTCAGACATACTAATGAAACTATCTGCAAACATTTTTAGTAAAGAATGTACAAATCTATTAACCGTCCGTAACTAACATACGGTCTGTGAAACCGACAACTTCAATTTTCTTCGCAAAAACGATACCGCGCCAACTTATGTTTCTGCGCGTTTCAGTAGTTTCCTATTTCGTCATCTTACACTTAGTGGTACTAGGACAGTCGTTCATGACGATTATGTGTTGAGTTACTATCACTTTCGGTCTTGTGGACCGATGTTAGTAGGTGTGCAAGTGATTTTCTGAAAATACTAAGTAAGTCAATATTCTTTATATTATGAAACAGGAGTCTTAATTTATATTTGGTACCCGTTTTGTTTTAAAAGACTAAATAGAACATTTTGCTCAACAGAATGGCTGATTGGAGTTATGAAAAGGAGCAAGAAAGACTAGAACGCCTATGGCAGGAATCTATCGATGAACCAGAAAATGAAGCTGCAAAAAAAAGCGATGATAGCCTGGAAGATGGCGATTTTGAAATTATGCATCTAAAAAGAACAGAAAATCAAAGTATAGCTGTCTTTTCTGCTATAAATTCATGTGCCTGGAACATCTAATTCCACTGTGCTCAGGATGCAGCTTGAAAATGAATACTTGATAAAATCTTGTTTTTTCAGTTTACGGTAGCCTTTATGTTCTTGGTACTCTACTTTTGTTATTAAGTATATTCTTATATAGTTATCTGTTTTTGTTTATTCATTTCAGAATTTGTTCTTCTTTTTATTTCTCTAATGAAAATGCTTATGATTTTTAATTGAGGAAATTTAATTTTTTTAATGTTTATTATAGGACTGAAATTATAAATAAAATAAAAATTATCAAAAATTGTCAAGAAGTGTTTACTTAATCAAAATCTGAAATAATAATAAAAATATTGCACATTATAAAACAATTATCAACGTTTAATTGAAACTGGTCTCTGAAACCGATGTTAGCTGCGGTGGGTGTACTACGAACGTATGTTAGTCAAGGAGGGTTGAATGTTAATATTGGTTTTAAAACCCAAACAATGTGAAATACATTGAGTAATCTGAATTCAACTTATTATTTTAAACACCTACTGCAGTAACCAATTGTTTGAAAACACTAAACCGCCGCTACTGCTTCAAAAACGCACACACCACGGTAAATCGTTGACTCCTGCAAGTGTTCGTTGGAATGCGCATCCAAAAATTCAAGCAATTTCAGAAAACATCAACGAGGCGTTTATCCGGGCTGTGCATTCAAAAACGTGCTTTTTGGCTTAAACATTAACGTTATTTTGGGTGCACGTTTTTGGATGCACGTTAATGTATCAAGACATCGACGCCCGTGTGTAGTGGCTTCAAGTCCAAGAACTAACTCTAACTAAATGATGCAAAAAATCAAATTACGTATAATTAACCTACTTGATGACCATGGTCAATTTCATAGATCACGTAAAGTTAGAAAGGAATTTCTTCAATGATTCAATGTTATCAAACAATGTTTCAATGGAGCTGGTTATATGTAATCCGCAACGACAACACTGCATTCACAATGCATCAGTGAATTATAGAAAATGTCAAGTCGCCCCGACTCAAGATCTGCATACAGATGTTTCGATCTTATTAGATCTCTTCAGTGCAGCTCACTTGACTCGGAGTGAATTAATATATTCCTAATTATTTCCCTATACAAATCTCAGACGAACTACTATATAGATAAAAACCCTTAGCACCCTCCGTCAAAGATATTAGGAACCAACAATTAACAATATACAGAGAAACCAAATGAAAACACGGGTTACATTAACATATAGTCATGAGATACATTGCCATGGTACCAGAAAGTGTGCGGGTGTTCGACAGAAACTGCCGAGAAGCAATAAATACAAAGAGTCTCCCATATACAGCAGTGTAACAGCATTCAACTCTCTTCCAGTACATGTGATAAATAAAAAAAAACTTTAGCTATAACCTTAAAAAACATTTAATATCAACAATAATTTAAGGGGTGAATGCATATGTGTTTATTTTAACTTAACTTGTACAAAGAAATTAGATTTTGTTTTATGTGGAATAGGTTAAGGAACGAAGCAAGAATTTGTTTTGTTTTTGTATTTGATTTTTATTTTTTATTGTTGTAAATTATTTATTAGGTCCTGTCACCAGAGATCTCACTGCTTTTGGGACCAAAAATAAACGTTATTATTATTATTTTAAAAAATAAAAATAAACTTTTCAGATCGAAAATTGACATATTTCGCATTGTTTCTCAACACTGAATGCTCCTTCTTCACTTTATGCGATAAAAAGTGTAATTACACTTATTGACAATACTGACAAATATGAATTCCAAGGTGAAAAGAGTATAAAAAAAACAACGGTAAACTGAGCGAATTAATTACCTAGTATTCAAATTCAGTTTTGAACAGTAAATGTAGTATTTGGCAAATTTTAGCGCCACTTATGTGCACGTGAAAATATTGAAAAAAAAACAAATGTTGAGGTCCTTTCTCACTAACGGGGTATCTGTCATTCCAGTTTCAGTATTCAATATGTATTTCCTTTTTATTATTGAATTATATATCTTATACAATATTACCGAATATTTAATACATATAATTCTCTTTCTATCTATCATAACTTGATGTTTCTCTATCATAACTTGATGTTTCTCTATCATAACTTAAATGTTTCTTTATCATAACTTGACGTGTTACTTGAAATACTAAATCAAATTTAATATTTGACAGTTCATCTACAGGATATAGTAAATGCTCTTCAGTATTTTAATTGATTTAATTGTATACTGAGTCGTATATTAGGTATTAAATGACAGTCCATATACAAGAAATACTAAATGCTTTTCAGTATTTGACATTTGATCTACTGAAAATACTGAAACGCACTCAATGTTTTTGCAGTTTATTTATTAGCATTAGGTACTGAATATCATTCTTTATTTGACAGTTTATCTAAAAAAACTAAATCGCTTTGAAATATCAAATGTTCTTCAGTATTTGACAGTTGTTCATCTACAAATAGATCTTTTTAGGGATTTGACAGTTCATCTACTTGAGATACTGAATTTTATTCAAAATTTGGCAGTTGTTGTACTTGAAATATCAAATCTTATTTAGTATTTGACAGTTATTTTACTTGAAATATCAAATCTTATTCAGTATTTGACAGTAGTTCATCGACAAGAAATACTAAATCTTTTTGAGGATTTGACAGTTGATCTACTTAAGATAGTGAATCCTATTCAACATGTGGCATTCTTGTACTTGAAATATCAAATCTTATTTAGTATTTGACAGTTATTTTACTTGAAATATTATATCTTATTCAGTATTTGTCAGGAATTCATATACAATGAATGTTTTTAGGGAATGCCAGTTGATCTACTTGAGATATAAATCTCATTTAGTATTTGACAGTTATTTTACTTGAAATATCAAATCTTATTCAGTATTTGACAGTAGTTCATCGACAAGAAATACTAGTTATTTGATGGATTTGACAGTTTATCTACTTAACCATAACAACCAAGGGAGAAATAATTAAGAGAATGGTACATCATAAACTCAGAACAATTATAAAATTCTAACGTTCATCTGTAATCGAAAATCCTAGTCAGAATAGTTGAAATTTTCTCTGGAAAAAAGTATTTTAATACAAATTTTCGCAAAAACAATTACTTTTCAAAGTACACTATAAACAAATCCGAAATCACTTGATCAGATCGGAATGTTATAGTGGCAATCAAATTTACATGCTAGAAATCCGAATCGGCGGTCATAAAAGAAGTAGTTAAAATTGCAGAAATAATGCAAATTACGGTAATCATTAGTAGGAAAAAACAATGAGTTCAATCTCTAGTATTCAAAATATAACATTCATTACATGAAGATTTAAAACCTGATTTACGGAATACATGAACGATTCGCAATCGTAAATATTTTGAGAATTCGCTCGTTGATCCATTTATTTAAGTAGCTTAACTTTCTTTGAATTTATTCACTTTTCAATGACGTGTATTGAAAGTTCCTAACCGTTTTATTTCTTTTCCCATTAGTTCACTAATGATAAGGCAAGAAGTACTTCAATTTGAACAAAATCCAACTTCAGTAAACACGCTATCAATTATCTGCTATGTTTATTATAAAGCACTTGATATTCTAAAGTGATTACCTGTATATAAACTACAAACATTGTTGTGTGCCACTACATAAATGTTTTCTTTTGAAATTTCGATGGCTTTATAATTAGTTTACCACTATTGAGTAAATCAGAATAATTCTAGTCCTTTCAAACAAATTATCAATGAACCAGTAAAATAAACTGTGAATTGTACACTAATCTATTTGTAGGAGTGTCATATTTGGATAATTGGAGTAGATAACAGTAGACACTTGAAATTGATAGATGTATTTAAAATATCAATGATATACATATCACCTACTTCTAAGTATTTGCTGACACTGATGAGCCAGTAATATAGAATATATATATATATATATATATATATATATATATATATATATATATATATATATATATATATATATATATATATATATATTTATATATATATATATATATATATATATATATATATATATATAATTTATATATTTATATATATATCCAGGTATGCAAATAAGCGACCTAAAAAAGAACGTCTGCGACTAAAAATTATATCAATAAAAAACTTTAAAAATTGACCGATTGTTTTTGATTGAAGAAAAATATTCAGAATCGGCAGTTGGAGAAATAGATGGACAATTCTTCTCAGTTAAACTTTCAAATATAAACAACGGTGAATCAATGTATAAACAAGACAGGGCATAAAATGCTTCAAAGGTTCGAAGCATTTTGTGTGAGGTTTATCGAGAGCTACCTGAGCAATCGTCGTCAGAGAGTTGTTCTCACTTTGGATGCCACAGTTCACCTCTGAGGAGCGACATCTTACTAGAGGCGTCCCACGGGGAAGTGTGCTGAGCCCTCTGCTTTTTATTGTCTTTGTAAACTCTCTTTGCTACATAAAGCTATCAGATAATTGAAGGTCAATTCTTTATGCTGGAGACAGCAATTTCTTGGTTATATCAAGGGATATCGCATCCTGTATCCAGGCGGGTAGAGATGCGGTTTTGGCTGTGGATAAGTGGTGTAACGACAATGGTCTAATTATGAATCATAGCAAGACTCAGGGTATCTTCTTTCGCGGCGGAAAGTCTATGGAAGGCTATCCTACCTCTCTGTGCCTTGGTAGCAGTACTGTCACCTTGGAGGACTCAGTTAATTTCTTGGGTGTTGCTCTGGACAAGCATCTACCGTGGGATCATAATGCAGCTAAGTTAAGACTCTGAACTCTACTGCTTATATGTTTATCATGATCAGAAGCAAGGTGGAGGCTGCAGTTATGAGAACTCTCTACTAGGCCAGTTTCCAATCTGTACTAGCGTATGGAATTATCTTTTGGGGCAGTTCGTCTAGTGCTGACAAAATTTTTCTCATTCAAAAAAGGGACTTGAGGATAATGTGCAGGTTGGGCTTTCGAGAAGCCTGAGGCGGAGTTTTAAGATCCAACAGAATACAAACAGTGTTTGGTATATTCATTTATCGTCTTTTTGTCTTCAAGTTGCAGAAAAGTTATTTTTTACCATATATCAATGAAAATAATCCTAGGCAAGTTCATCTCTTCCTCTTTCCAGTCCATGGTACTACTAGATTTGAAGGAGGACCTCTGTATATGGCCATGCAATTGTTTAATTTGCTTCCTAAGCATTTACAAGTTATTGAAGATTTTAGGTTATTCAGAAATCGCATTTATATCTTCATTTAGGACGGCGAACCTTATTCAATAGATGAATTTATTACATTTTGTAAAAAGTAAGTTCTTTTCCTTTTGACTTGTCTTTATTTTATTCAGTTCAATATTGTTATATACTGTAATGTGAATAATTGTTGAGATTAATAAAATATTATTATTATTATTAATATTATTAAGAGGAAAGAATTATTGAGAATCGAGATTTGACAATACAAAAGCACCCATACTTCTTGACTGCATGAAAGTTTTTGACACATCTTCTTGGCCCAGTGGCAAGAAGTTGGCAGAATTTGGAAACGATAACATTCCGAACTGCTTCATGCGAGAGTGGTTTCAGTGCGTTGAACAACATCAAAACAACTTACCGTTCACTCCTGAATCCTTAAAATACTAATAACCTCATTAACATTAATGTAAATGGGGTTACAGTAACTGATTTGATCCCACCGCTGCTATAAATCATTGGTTTGCGAAAACTATTTTTTATTTATAGTTAAAATGTATATCAGAAAGTAACGGACAAATCCGTCCAATTACCTTTTATTAGTTGGTAATTATAAATGTCAGTTACTCAATTTTGTTTTAGAATATATCTCTATTCAGAATAAAGTATAAACTTTAAAATAAAATACACTTGGCTTATGTTTCACTATATAAAAATATTCAGATACTGTATGTAGCAGAAAAGAATAGTCGACATGTTACGAGTTATGAACTCATTATCAAGACTGACTACAGGAGAGTATGACATCTTATTTTATAAAACAGACAAAAGCAAAGGTGATACCTGAAAATCAATTTGTTCGTTTACAAGGGGTAATTAACTATTATGGGCGGAACTTATTTCAAGAATTTCAAGAAGGTCAAGGCGCTTTGCTTTGTTATCTGAATGTAAAAATAAAAGAAACTTGAAGTCATTCTTGGTCAGTAATAAAGTTAAATCTTACATCGGAGAAAACAGTGGTGTTTACAAAATATTTTGCGACGAATGTCCTGCTTTCTATATTGGACAAACAGGAAGGAATATAAACATTCGTGTTGAAGAACATAAAAAGTCAATTTTACAAAATAAAAATACCACTGGCTTCTCCGAACATTGTATAAAATTTAATCATTTCCTGGATTTCAACAAACCCCAATTGTTACATTCAGGTAACAAAGGAAAGCGCCTTGACTTCTTGAAATTCTCGAAATAAGTTACGCCCATAATAGTAAATTACCCCTTGTAAACGAACAAATTGATTTTCAGGTATCACCTTTGCTTTTGTCTGTTTTATAAAATAGGATGTAATACTCTCCTGTAGTCAGTCTTGATAATGAGTTCATAACTCGAAACATGCCGACTATTCTTTACTGCTCAATACAGTATCTAAATATTTTTATATAGTGAAACATAAGCCAAGTGTTTTATTTTAAAGTTTATACTTTATTCTTTATAATGTTTCACCAAGTGATGTGCGAGAATTCAATCTCAGTTAATATCTCTATTTATACGTTGAAAATCAGACGTCAAGAAGTAATTAAATTCAGACTTTCTGATTATATTTTTTCAGCTCCACGATGCTAACTACGATCCAGGAAAAGCCCTCCAAGCCCTGGTCAAATGTCCTGTACCTAAGGGTGTGTATAAAAAATGGAGTGAAGAAGAAACGAAGAGGTTCGTCAAAGGTTTGCGACAGTTTGGAAAGAATTTCTTCAGAATACGTAAAGATTTACTGCCTCATAGAGATACTGTAAGTTCATATGTGTATAATATGAAAGGGGAAAAAAAGTCGAGAAACAAAAATATACTTATATTAGAAAATACTAGGAGAGCTTCAAAAAAGTTGAATGTCGGAGTTTTAAGTTTTAATTGTAAGTATATTTGCTTCAGTATTCATTCAAGTCTTTACATTTTTGAAGTTATTCAATTGAGTTTTCGTCAATAATAAGTTTTTTAAATGATCCTGACATTATAAAATCATGAAACGTTTGATTAAATTATGTTACTTCAGACATTTTTTTGTAATTAGTAGTTTTTGTGCAAATCTGTATAAAATTTAATTTTTTTCCGCCTCTCCACTTTCTATACAAGTATTTTTTGTACTTTTTTATTTTTATTTTTTTTTTGGTCTTGATGACACATACACTCATCTGTATATATATATATATATATATATATATATATATATATATATATATATATATATATATATATATATATATATATATATATATCTATATATATATATATTTTAATCATTATATTTTGAAACATTTACATTGGTATTTGATTAAAAAGAAATATACGATAAAAAAAAATTTTGTTTCTTGAAGTAACCTCACAAGAAGACGTTCAAGTACTTCTTCAGGAATCTGTAATATTTGAATCGTCAAATATCAATTACGCTAGGCAAACTCGCCTTGCGAAGCAGAGGTTAAGTGAATATCTGTGAAGCAGATGTGTTGGGTTCGAATCCTGGGTTAGGTATACATGTTTTTCTATGTCTATGAGATTCAGTGTTTCAATTAATTAAATTTGTAGTTGGGTAATGTAAATTGTTTACATTCCTAGAAACCGTTCGGAATCAGCATCAAATTGTAGGTCAATTGAGTTAAAAACAAATATTTAGAACCAATTTTGAGGACTTCCTTTTTAACAATTTGCTCTCAGGAAAAAATCAATTTATTAACATGGTTCACATTGAATGAATTCTCTAGGTTAAGTCCAAGGATTCAAAGTCATTCTCCTTAAACCCAAAATACAGCTGCAAATTAGCTTGAACTAAAAAATTGAGAATCAAAAAAGAAACATTTTCTAAATAAAAAAGTTAGTTACTACAATACTATAACTTTTAAGATTGTTAATTGATTTTTAACTCCTATCAGAAAGATAACATAAATTCATATACTCAACAGAATAAGATATAAACTCTACTCTACTCATATTCACATGTCCTGAGAATACAGACACATAACCTTTGAATAACAACAAAAGTATGACACTCAACGAAAAGTTCATAACAGTGCATAAAGTATAATTCTTTTTGATATTGAAAATTCTCATTGAGCTGTAATTTCAGCCTGAACTAGTCGAGTTCTATTATCTTTGGAAGAAAACCCCAGGTGCTAATAATAATAGACCTCATCGAAGAAGACGGCAAGGCTCTCTTAGAAGAATAAGAAATACCAGAAATAGTAGAGGAGGAAATAATGCTTCTAATCAAGGTAATGAGAAAATTAGAATGGATTACTCAACACTGTTTCTTCAAAACACAACTAACTTATTGATTAATAAATAAAATCATTCTACAGTTTATGTTTTTGTATTGAAAAAATTATGGAGTGTATCAGCTGTATACGTTGTAGGTCATTACAAAATTGTTTTCATTTGCAGGGAGGAATGGTGTGTCCACTGAAACAGAAACCAATAGACCATCTCCTGGTCCAGGCAAAGAACCAGGTGAAACCAGTTCTGTTACAGAGGATGACGATGAAGAAAATGACAGTGACAGTAGAGATTCACAGTATAGGTGTTCCCACTGTTTCGCTACAAGTAAAGAATTTAAATTGAGAAATAATAATTATCGATAAAAACCGTAATTTCTCTTTCTAGATTCCAGAGATTGGCAACCAGGAGGCAAAGAAAGACAGATTTTATGTTGGGACTGTAGAGTGCATTTTAAAAAGACTAATGAACTGCCTGCAATAGTAGCTCAAAATAACTTGGATGATATTATATCTACAGGTCAGTATTCGCAAATTTGAATCTGTTGCAAATTAATGTGCAATATTATTCTCTCCTGTCTTAATCAATTCTTCTTTCACTTCAAACAACACTTCAGTATGAAATAAATTGATGAATAATGATTGGAACCAATAATTTTTGAATATAAAAGATTATGTTATGTCTTTAAGTTCCTGGGTGTTGTTTTCTTGTCAAGTGGACTTTTAATTTATCTATTATATCTATATATTTCCGTAGATAATCCGGATGAGATTCCTCAACGAATGAGGACTCGAAACAAAGCAGCTAAGGAACAAACAACAAACCGAAGTGGGACAAGACCAAAAAGAGGTGGAACAGAAACTCCAGAACCAAAAACCCCAGTTAAGCAGCCATCATCTGCGAATAACGATAAGACTCCTTCAACTCCCGCTCCTAACACCCCCAATAAGAAGAAACCAAAGCTAGACACACCTACGAAAACCCGTAAAAGAACTCAAGACAAAATTGACGACAACGAAGACGATAATAAGGACATGTTATATAAAAAAAAGAGAGAACGAGCCGAAAGTCCTTCGAGTGTCACAACTGGATCAGGATCTGGCGACGAGGTTGAGAATACAGAACCGGATGATAATAGCCCTGAAAATAGTCTTCCAGCGGCTCCTATTATTGTATCAACGACAAATGTAACAAACAATTCGAACGGTATTCCGACTACGAATAATAATAACAACAATATACCTTTGGAAGAAACTCCTCCTAAATCTTTGGTAAAATCTGAAACACCAGAAGTTGTTCCGGAAAAACCAGTTACTCCAATACAGCCTGCAAGTGTACCTGTGATCATGTCAAGCAAAGCTTCAATTCCAGAAAATACAATGCCTTTAAATGTTTCAATAAGATTGCCGGACGATATAAATGAAAGGAAGCATTTAATTAAGTGCACGAATATCGATGAAGATATTAAAAGGGAGAAATTCAGTAATGTCGAACCCAAATTACTGAATACTGAAATCAAAAAAGAAAACTTCAAAGTTGAAATAAAAGTGGACGAATTTAAGAAAGAAGAAATTGAAAATAATGCCGATAAAATCAAAACTGAACTCATAATACCAAGGGTTATAACAATGGAGAAGAATTTGAACAAGGAAGATTTTGAACTAAGTAATGAACCTCAACATATCGTATCCCTTAAGGATCATTTGAAAGATCCAATGACTTACTACAACGAGCCCACACATCTATTAAATCATCACCCGCCCACTCTTAAAGATAACCATCCGTTAAATTTAAAAGATAACCAGCAAATCGATGCTAGACCAAACGATCAAATAATCAATATGAATCACGGTAATTACATGCCTCCAGATCAAATCAAACAAGAACCACCGTCGTTCGGTTTCACGAACACCCCCAAAGATCAACAAAATGCCGAAATCACAGCTCCTACCGCCATTTTAGCCAATACGGTAATCAAAATGGAACCTCATGACGAGCCTATAGAGTTAACCAATCCACCACCACGTGACTTCAATCAAGCTCAAACGAGTAACCAATCGTTGAATATAACTCAGGCGCTTCCAATGACGCAGTTACCAGTGCCAGGCAGTCAGAGTAATCCGCCACAAAGGGATTACGACGAAGAGAGAAGACTTGAGAAATTAGAGAGGCCAGAAAGATTGGATAGACCAGAAAGATTGGAGCGTCCCGAACGATTGGATCGATCAGAGAGGCTGGATCGATCGGAGAGGCTGGATCGATCGGAGAGGCTGGATCGATCAGAGAGGCTGGATCGATCAGAAAGGCTGGATCGATCAGAAAGGCTAGATCGATCAGAGAGGCTGGATCGATCAGACAGACTGGATCGATCAGAGAGGCTGGATAGGTCAGAGCGACTTGACCTGGTTGGAAATCCTATAGGGCCTACTCCAATAGGTCAGCCTCCATTACCTAGCATGATGCAGTCCACTAATTTGGTTACTATTGGGGGTGGATCACAGCCGATGGGGCACTATGGTTACCTTCCAGGTGAGTTTAAATGATAGGTGCTTGGATCACTACAATCCATTCATCGTATACGCCACTTTCGTAGAGTATGTGATTCTTGGATGACTCACAATTTCTTGCATTAAACCCCATATAATGAAATTAATTGACAAAAGTAGGGCATATAACTGAGTAAACTAAGTAAATATCAAGATCTACTACTTAAAAACTGAGTTTTTACTGTAATGAAATGCAAATATACATTTGATATTATCGAACAATCGAAAGATACTCTTTCAAGCAATTGTGTTATTGTTTGTATTTGCTAAACTGTCGAGAATATCAATTAGTTTCAGAACTTAATTCTAAAAATAAGCGCATGATGTAATTTTTTCATCAATTCTATGAATATTGTTATATTGAGCAACAAATAAAAAACTTGATTCACAGTTTACAATTGAAGAAAAATTATTAAGAAGTATAGCAAAGAATTAATTAAAATATTAATTTACATATAATGAAGAAAGTAGTTTATTTATATTGGTATTATATATAATTTTCAGCTGGTGTACCTTTGGCACTAGATAAAACACCAACCGTTATATCAAGTCAGAACGAACCTCAAAACTTGAAAATCAAACAAGAAATTCAAGAACCTACTCCAGCTCACTCCAATGCACCACTTCCTCCTCCTAGTCATATCCAGCCCCTTCCACCATATTCTCAAAACAGTGTTCCTCCGTCGCACTCTCACCCTCAACCTTTACCACCTACTTCCGCAACGGGCATCGTCCCCTCGAGTGGACTGAACCAATCGCAGCCTGCATTTATGCCCCCGCACTCTTCACATATACCGCCAACATCGGGAGCAGATCCTTTGCAGAGTCTGAAGGACGTCAAAGTTCCCGGTTATATGCCTCCCAGTTCCCAGAGTGGCGATAGGCCACCCTCAAGGCCTATCATTGACGTGAAGAAGGAGCCTGACTTTGGTATGCCTGTAGCTAGTAGGGCAAGTCCAGCCCAAGCAAGTGAGAAGTGTTCGACGCCAAAGAATACGACGCCGACGCCTTTGGCACAAATTTCACAGACTCCACCTCTAAGGCAGACCGGTAAGTTAAACCTTTCAAAAAAGTTTGATCATGAAATTGAAAAATATACTATATATATATTAAAAAATATCATGGTTTATCAATGAAAAAAAATTTCAGGTACAAATTCTCCCCATTCCGCTATGAATTTAATCAATCCAAGTGTAAGCACACCTACATCTCTACCTCAGCCAATGCATCCCCAGCCCGGTGCTCCGTATCCCCCCCAACATTCTCATCCGCTGATGCATCCTTCTTTCTTGCATCCAATGCATCCTTTCCATTCTCACCCTTATTCCCCCTACCCATTCTCGTATCCTTACCCATATCCTGTACCGCAGCCCCATGCGATACCTCCTCCCTCTGGAAGAATGGATGGACCTCCAAAGATTGATACTGTTAGTGCTACACTGATGTCTTCGCAGCACAGCACGACCAGTACGCTAACTAGTAAAAAGGAAATTCGGGAACCGATAGAGAATGGTAAGATAACTATTTAGAGAAATCAAGAGAGGAGTACCTCAAGGTAGTGTATTTGGCCCGATACTATATTTTCTACCGGTGATATTCCTAAGCTATACTATCGCTAATTATATATATATATATATATATATATATATATATATATATATATATATATATATATATATAATATATATATATATATATATATATATATATATATATATATATATATATATATATATATATATATATATATTAGGAATATTGCATCGGGCCAAGTACACTACCTTGAGGTACTCCTATCTTTATTTCTCTCAATTCCGAGTAAGCTTCTTTCTGATCTTGATTCGATTTGGGTGAAGTTTGCTTATTTTAATCCATCAATTTTTTATTTAAATCATGAGAAACTGTATTTTGTTTCAAAGGTACGGAGAGGCATCAGACGCATGAGATGACGTTAACACATAACCAATCTACTTCCCATCACAGTTCGGTTCACGCTAGTTCCGAAAAACACAATTACGGAGGCGGATCCAGCCATTCAATTACAATTTCGCACTCGACAAGTACAAGTTCTAGTCAATCGGTGCAGCACAAAGTCAATCAGAAGACAGTCCGAACTGGATCACCACACGCTCCTATGTCACAGGTAGATCGATAATCATTATTTCATGTGGGCCGTTGACTCAATCATTGAATATGTCTTTCAGACTACCTTAAACCACAGCTCTTCATCTTCCGGTGGTTCTAATCATCAGCATACTCATCATCATACTCATCACCACGAAAGATTATCTCCAGGTAATCAGTTAATGAGGCACGGAATGCATCAAAAGCCGCCGCCGCAGAGTAATTTGCAGCATCTGATGATCCAGCCGCCAAGTTTGGGACATCATCCTGGTGCCTTAGGTGAGTAGTATTGAAATATTTTAAATTATGAAAAACGTATTATTTCCTATTTTCTTATGTAACAACATGATAGTTCTGGAGATTTTAAACGTGAATGGATATACCTACTGGTTGCACGTCCACGCGTTTCTGTGGCTTAATTTTCTTTATATACAAAATGGCGGGTACCTTATACCCGCTACCCAGACACGTGTTCTTCAATTTTCTCACATATAAACCTTCTCCATGAAAAACCACTAAGATGAGTTCATGCAGGCAACTCTGGTAGCAATACTCAGATTTTTCCCATTGCAGAACTTCGCATCTATGGTGACCACACATGGGTGGGAAGTGACATGATTTTTCGCCTATTAGCCGTTCTGTTTGGCCTAAAGTGAGAGACCTTGATTTGTTCGAATGTCATTAGTGTTCTTCCTAGAAACTATTAGGTGGATATGTGGATACTAGTGATGAGCTCGTTGAAGAGCGGAACAGACTGTATAGTATCTCCATCGTGTGTGCCATCGGTGTCAAATTTTCTAACACTCTCCCTTGAAGGATGAATGGGAATTTCATGTTATCGAGTCCCATGAGTCAAATCAACCCTTTTTGATTTGACTATGTCTCTTCCATACGGAAACATCTCTATGGAATTTTATATCGTCACAAATACAGTATAGTTAATGCCTATATTGGCCAAATGATATATAGTCTAACTAAATTGAATAAGTATGTAGCAGGAAGTAGGAAGATACGCGTTATTATTTTTTTTTAAATAACTCATTCATATGCTGTTAATATATGTAAATATGAAGTGTTCAACTTCGTTTTGTTCTAAACCACATAACGTCCGAATGCGCCCGTGTTTCGTAATACGATCGGAGATAAAAAGGCGAAGGACAGGGTAATTGACAAGACAGTTTGTGTCCACAGGGACATAATGAACACATTTGCACTTAAATATACAAACATTTTCAGGTCCTCCACAATCAATGGGGAGTAGCTCTTTAGAAGCCCTGCGCGCACATGCTGCTCAAGCCGCTGCAAATATGCAGCAAAACATGCAATCTAGTCCATCACCAATCAGTATACCTGCAAGCAAACCTCCGCCTCCAGAGGAAGTGGTCAAAATTGAACCTGACCCAGAGCCTTTACCTGACGAAGAGGATAATACCAGTCCTGTTACGCCATCTAGGGGACCATCTCCTGAACCTAGGATAGAAGATACTGAGTGTCACCGGAGTCAATCGGCTATGTAAGTTGAAAATAAGTTTGAGGATTCTACAGAATTGGGTATTTGACTATATTGGAATTCAAATGCTTGGTAAACTATAGAGCATGCAATTGCAACGGAATTTTAAAAAATATGAGGATTATATATATATATATATATATATATATATATATATATATATATATATATATATATATATATATATAGTAAGGTATTATATATATTATATATATTAATATATATATATATATAGTAATTATATATATATATTATATATTATTATATAATATATATATATATATATTATATATTAACTATATATATATATAATATATATATATTATATATATTATATATATAAATATATAGTATATATATAATATATATTATAATATCATATGTTCAAGAAAAGATTTTCCGGGGTCCGGAAGTATTTGGGAAAACAACTTGGCTCTCGGAATGGAACCGCGCTAAAAGAATTTAAGAGAAATCTCGGACTGTTTGGGTCTCCTTTTTGACGGAGCCACGTCCTGTTGTAGGAGGAGAATTTAGAGAAGGGGGAAATATTATGTCCCGGGATACGGTGGCCCCAATTCTGCCTAATCCACGAATCGAATGAGGAAGGAATCTTCCCCTTCTAATTCTCCTGAAGATGGCTCCGGCAAAAGGGAGCGGGGAAACGTCGAGATTTTTCAAATCTTTTACGCGGGTATCATTCCGAGAGCCAAGTTTTTTCATATATATATATTATTATATATATATATATATATTTTACTATATATATATATTATATATATATATATATATTTATAATGTATATTATATATTATAATATTATGATGGGAAAAACTTGGCTGCTATATATTTTATATATATATATATATATATATATATATATATATATATATATATTCTATATCGAGGACAATTATCTGAAAATCAGTAATCTATCATATAATTCCCAAAGTAGGGTTGGCTGATAAAGTTTCGATCGACCTCTATATTATCTGCATTCAACCTTAGGTAGAGAATGTTAATGGTGAACAAATCGAAATTAATGTTTAACAAACTGTAAGTTCAATTATCTGCATTTGAAAAACTTTTCCAATAACAACACACAGGTCTTTCTTCAGATGATCCCCCTGTTCTTCTTCTTTACCACTTTATCGATAATCCAATTTCTACATTACTTTAATTCAGTAATAAGTTACCTTAATAATTAATCTATGATCTTTCTACAAACGTATTACCAATATTAAATAATAAATTAAAGTACTGATTTTTTACTATTTTTTTTTGATAGTTATCCGATGAAATTATCTGTTGCCTATTCCTTAAGGAAATTCACTCAACCATCAATTAAATCATCTCGTCACTTTCTTGCTTTCATGCAATAGTTTATAAGGATTTAAACCGAATTATCATACTTTTCACTACACGGTCGATTGCTTGCTAGTATTGTACTGAATATGTAATTCCTACGTAGTTTCCTACGGCACTGGAATCGTGGCGACTACAATTCCTGCACAAGAACCGATTTGACTTTCAAACCTGTACCTGATTCGAAATTGGCAAGAAAAAGGGAGGAGCGATTGAGGAAGCAAGCCGAGCGAGAGAGGGAAGAAAGGGAGAAGGTACAACAAGCGCAGGCGAGAAAGATCGCAACGCCTGAGAAACCAGACGTGAAACCTCCCTCAAGAGGTCCTCTGGAGACGGTTTCTTCTCCGTATGACAGGTTCCAGAGGCCAGGATTCCAAGACACGCCGGCCCTTAGGCAGCTATCGGAGTATGCCAGACCTCACGGAGGGTTCAGTCCAGGTAGGGCAGTTTCTATTAGACATTTTAAAGCTAATCCGCATCGAACATCTCAATATTTCACTTCTATCGGATTCCAAACATTAATATTTGAAGTAACATTTGTTTTATGATCAGGATACTTCCATTTATGAATTTATTGTTATTGTATCGTCTTTTTATACAAAATTGAAATTAACTGATCACAACAATGTTGTTGCCGGCCTCTATGTAAATTCTTCAACAAAAAAAAATGATAGGAGAAAGCAAATTTTTTATGTGTAACATCTTCCTATCAATATGTTGAATTTGATGGGAATAACTCCATGAATGCTATGGAAATGGGCTAACGTTTAAGGGACTTGGGTTGACGATTTCATGTCAAGAAAAGTGATTCCTGAATTTCTATTATCCTATAAGTAAAATAGAGATAGATTTCTCTCGAAAAATAAGAAATCCATAGCCTTAAATTTTTCAAACAATTTCATTTGATGGAATTTCCGTATTGGTCAAGATTTAATACAGATATTATTTCTATTCGTACCTAAATTAAGTTATTTCACCCTTGCATTTCATTGAAGTTGGAGAGTATTACTATGTGTATTCTCTTTTGAACTTAATTAAATTTTCCACTTGATCAATTATTTTTATTTATTTATCTTTATTCACGGGGCAAGCCCCATACATTGAAAATTACAATGTGTTTATGGCTAGAAGCCTACAAAAACATAAACTTGATTACATAAAAAAAATATTAAGTTATTCAATTCATTCAAATTTTAACAATGATTTTGATGAATTTTTTATTTTGTACAACGAAAGTGTGTTTGGATCAAACCGGTCTACGATTTTATTACATAACATAAATATTCTATCAATAATTCTCTCTTTATCTCCCTGACGACAATTGTTAGGTTGAAAATCATAAACATTATGACGAAGGTTGCGGGGGGGTACATAAAAATTAAATTGACTCAATATTTCAGGTACATCAATTAAATTGACCAACATTTTATACCCAAAGATCACATCAGCTCTATCCATAGCTGATTCAAAATTTGAGATTTGAAATCTCTGATAAAGGGGAACTAAATTGTGATCTGTAAACGGAATTCTCATTCCAGTTCTATACCCTGCATACCTAATAAATACTCTATTGAGAGATTCTAACTTTTTTATCTCTCCCTTATCTTTGGGTCTCCAAATAGGAGAAGCATACATAACTGTTGAATACACAAAGGAGAAATAAAGTTTTCTAAATGTTTCAATGTTGTTAAACTTATTCGTAAACCTCTTAAGAAAATAGATTTTCTTTTGACCTTTTAGAAAAGTAAATTCGTAGTGCTGCTTAAAAGATAATTTGTCATCAAAAATTACACCTAAATCTTTCGTAAAATTCACTTGATTTATAAGTTCATTACTAAGAGAATATGGAAGAAGCCAAATAGATCGTGATCTACCAAACCTAATGTGGAAGCATTTATTTACGTTGATATTCAATCCATTAGCTACACACCAATTATCAAAGCTATTTATGTCATATTGCAATTTATCCATATCTGTAGGAGGTGATTTCTCTAAAAATCTTTGCATCATCAGCAAACAACAAAATTTTACTATACAGGAATTGATCTATCACATCATTAATAAAAACGAGGAATAATAAAGGGGCCAAATGAGTCCCCTGTCCTACTCCCGAAAAAACACTGATTGAAAAAGAGTAGACATTCCCGATTTTTACTATTTGTTTTCTATCATGAAGATAAGATGAAACCCATCGGAGGAGACTACCACTCATGCCATAGGCATATAGTTTTCGGAGTAAAAGTTCCAAATTTACTAGATCAAACACTCTCGAAAGATCTGTATAAATAGAATCTACCACATAGCCAGAGTTTAGTTGCTTTACTAAGAATTCATGAGATAAACTGTTAAATTTGTAACAGTTGATCTGCCATCAATGAAACCATGTTGTTGCCGAACTATGAATCTCCGAAAATAACCGAAAATTTTGTGGTACACAACAAAATCAAGCAGTTTAGCAAATACATTATATTTATTTACAGGTCTGTAATTGTTTATGTCCGCATTATCCCCGCATTTAGGTAAAGGAATAATATACGAAATTTTCCATGCGTCCGGGTAAATCCCAAGAGCTAATGAAGCATTAAACAGTTTGGTTAACCAGACTATAATTAAATCTGAACATTATTTTATCAGTTTGGGATGTATGCCATCAGGACCTGGGCTAGAATCTGGTCTTAAATTGTTAATGGCATCTCGAACATCGATCTCAGAGACTTCTAATGCATTTATATTATCACTAATATCGAATGTGATATTAGTTCCACTTAAATCTAAATTTTTGTATACACTACTAAATTTCTCAGCAAACAAATTAACATCTTTAATATTACCAGTGACTCAATCGTCTAAATACATAACTGAGGGATAAGAATTCGAAAAGCTAATGGATTTGTCATATCTGTAAATTTTTTATAATTAATATATCCTGATATCAAGCCCACCAGTGAGTGAATTATTATGACTGCTATTACGAAATTCATTTAAATTCAAAGACCTGTGCATGCCATCATATCATATGTCATCCATTTATCAGTACCGATAAGGTCTTACCATTGAGAGCATCTGAACCATGACAAAAAGGTAGTTTTTGTAGGCCATATGCAAAGGGGCCTCCTTCCACCAGCCCACGTTATGGATCCGATGCTCCAGTACCAGCTTAATATGTACGGGCCTGCCGCCAGAGAGCGCTTGGAACTTGAACACTTGGAAAGAGAGAAAAGGGAACGGGAGATAAGAGAGTTGAGGGAAAGAGAACTGAACGACAGGTTGAAGGAGGAATTAATGAAGAGTGGAATGAGGGGTCCACCAAATCCGATGGACCCCCATTGGATGGAGATACAAAGAAGGTATGCTGCTGGATTGGCTGGTCCAACTGGTAAGTGAAACGATTTAAATTGTATTGCACGTTAATTTGGAATGGTGGAGATGTTAATTAGATTTAATAGCCTACCTCAAGATTCAGAATTAGTTTGTTACTCTTACAACCTCAAATGAAATCTATTTAAAAAAAATCGATACACAGCATCTTGGATGCAATAGTGCACAAACGGGTAGTAGAGAGTCAATTGATAGGAAAAATTTTGTTTTATCATTTTATTGTAATTTGTTATCTTATATATTTATCATTTACTGCTGAATAAATATTATTTTTTATATTACTACTAGCTGACCCGGCAAACGTTGTTCTGCCATATAAATTATTTTTATCTATCTATCTTTCTATCTATTCATCTATCTGCCGATGTATATCTAACTATCTAGCTATCTAGATAGTTATCTGTCTTTCTATCTATCTATCTACATATCTATCTAACCCGGCAAACGTTCTGCCATAAAAATTATTTTTATCTATCTGTCTTTCTATATATTCATCTATCTGCTAATGTATCTCTATCTATCTAGATAGTTATCTATCTATATATCTATCTATCTGACCCGGCAAACGTTGTTCTGCCATATAAATTATTTTTATCTATCTAAATAGGGGTTGATCGTAGAGGGGTGAAAATTTAGGGTTGTATATATTTTTGAATGCTGTATCATAAAAAAATAGAACAGAAAATGTTGTCAGAAAAATGAAGAAAAAAATTAAGGGGTGGACTACCCTTAACATTTAGGGGAATGAAAAATAGATTTTGTCGGATTCTCAGACCTAACCGATATGCACACAAAATTTCATGATAATCGGTCGAGTCATTTCGAAGGAGTTTAACAAATAAAAAATAAGGGTTGATCGTAGAAGGGTGAAAATTTAGGATTGTATGTATTTTTGTATGCTGTATCAAACAAAAAATTTTGTCTAAAAAATAAAAAAAATTAGGGGTGGACTACCCTTAACATTTAGGGGGATGAAAAATAGATGTTGGCCGATTCGCAGACCTACTCAATATGCTCACAAAATTTCATGAGAATCGGTCAAGCCGTTTCGGAGGAGTATGGGAACGAACATTGTGACACGAGAATTTTATATATGAGATAATGTGAAATTGGTACGTAACTAGCATGCTCGTGAAAATAAAAACCAAAAAGTATCCCTAAATATGCAAACTTCAAGTGTAACCATTACTATTCTTGCGAATACAGTGTCTATAAGTGTGAGAGATAGATTATTTTTCAGGGCCAGGTGGTATACCTCTTCATCATTTCGCTCTCTATCCAGGAGCAGGGGGAAGCCCTCAATTGTCTCAGTTAGAACGGGAGAGATTGGAGAGGTTGGGTATTCCACCACCAGGTGGGCCAGGTGGACCTCCAGGAGGACCACCAGGTCACCCACATCATCCCGCGCACCAAGCTCAGTTAGAGGCTGCTGAGAGGTTGGCGTTGGCTACAGATCCAATGGTAATTTGAGTTGAAATTTTATGGGTATCCAATCTCACGATAAAGACCTTTATATTGTTTTTGATATTTAACATCTTAGCTCTCAGTGCGGGATTTTATTGTGACGTAATTTTTTAATGATAACAGAAAAGTGCGACAGGACGAAGAAAACGAAGTCTTTTTATTTTTTTCCCTCACATATTCATGTATCCACGAAAAGTTTAAACAAGTGTAGCTTGTCTTACAGGTTAATTATAATAGCTGTCCAAAAGGCAGTAATATTTAGATAAGTTAATAATTATTAAATTATTGATTTAAACTGTATTAGATTCAATTCTCAACTTTAATCATTTTCTTTGTAATGAATTTTAATCTCTAGTTGAATAAATATTGTGTGGTCCATAAATCTAGGGTACAATAATTTTGTAGCAGACGTATTAGGTAGTATATATTTTCTGAAGAGCACCTGGAGAAAGAAGAAATTATCGGTTTCAATTTTAGATTCTCCGGTTTTAAACAAGTTATAAACCATCAAATAATTAGGCTAGGGTATCTATATGACTGTGCGATATTTTGATATCATATTTGTACCTTGCAAAAATGAGATATTAAACCAGGAAAACCTCAAGAATCCATAATATATGAGGTGAATATATTGCCACAATATAATGAATCATTAAACAGTCCTATAATAAGCTTTACTAAAAAGTATATTTGAATTGGAAGTGCTAAGTTTTTCAGTTTGTATTCAAGAACAGTTTTTTCGAAAAGTGTTTCATCAATGAATATCTTTCAGTATAATCATAACTTCATCCCAGGCAAAATTTCTATCGTCATATTTTTCATATTGTCTTAACGTTCAGAAATTTGAACGACCGTGCTTACGAATTTATTGTCGTTAGAATTTTTATTATGAAAATTTCAATTGTATATTTGAATGGTCTTTTTAGAAACAAGCAAATTTAGAATTGGAACATTTATTTTTCGTAGGTTCGCCTACAGATGGCGGGTATATCACCAGAGTACCACGCGCACACTCATGCGCATACCCATGCCCATACGCATTTACACCTACATCCTCAACAACAACAAGCACAGCAGGAGGCAGCGGCAGCTGCTGCAGCAGGATTTCCTTTACCAGGTGAGAAATGATTCTTATTCTTTCATCCGAATTTTTTGTGTCTACTTCCTTAACATGAATGTTACTTCATTCAGCAGATATAAAGGAATGAAATTTTAGCAATGCTATCCCAACTAACATTTTGTAGAGCCTGAAGTTTTATTAATCGGTAACGAATATTTATAAGAGGTTTATAAAGAACCTTAGCTTTTATAATAGTTTTTTTAGTTTTATAAGAAAACTATTGGTGTTACAAGTTTCATAAGACGTCCAGAAAATACCAAAATACTTAAAGTTTTATAACATTGCATCCAAAACGTTTCCGTTACCGTATCTATAAAACCGTTGGTGTTGGTTACTTATAGTTTTTTAAAAGGGTTTTATAGCGTTCTTAAAAACCTCATTATAAAACTTATACTCTTGTGGTTTTATAGCTTACTTCGTAAAACCTTTACAAATCTTAAGGCACCTAACAAATATTCTACAGCTAGTACAAAACCTAAAGAATTTCATAACACTTATAGGCCAACTTTTTCATAGAAGGGGCCGAAACTATATTTTTGAGGTAAAGTTGTTCGATGATTGCTTTCCGTGTTTTCTTAATGTTTAATCAGTAATCGTGGTTATTGTCTCTGATTTAATAATTGATTGTAAGTGAATAAATATGCCACAAGAGAGAAAAAATTGGAAAAAGGTTAAATACAGTAGCAGCTTTTATAGAAAGTGCGCTAAAACCCGGGAGAATATTTTGCAAAGCACACCACCAGGTGATAAATCACCCACAACTAAATTTACCAAAAATGATATAGACTAAAACGCAGACTTTCCTCAAGAAAATATATTAATATAACACTCGTTTTGAAGCTTATATAAACAAAAATGACATTCAAAAGTGAGGTTATGCAATTGATATTTGACATTTGAGAACTGGTAGCAAATTGGTTTTCCGGTTACTTCCAGTTTTTAGAAATACCTTTTTGGTAATAATCCCATAAGACACCTAGGTAAGTTTTGTAAAAGTTTTTAAGGTGTTTATTATTACTTAAAGGCACAAATAAAACTATAAGTTTTTAAAAAGCGAAATGGCGAACATGGCTTCCTTTCATATGGCGGCCATTTTTATGTTTGTGTTCGAATTGACATAAATATCCTCACAAAGAAGAAAAATATTGCATTTTAAGCAATATACATGAAGCTAGAAGACGTATTTCTTCAAAAATATGGGATTAAGTAATGTTGGACAGCTTATTTGCAGAAAAAGGAATAATGAGACATAATTTAATTTTCAGGATTTTATAAAAATAAATTGTTAGAGAGCCCAAAACGGGGGCGCTTCAGTTTTAGGAATGGTAAAATGTAAAACTACTCGATAAATCTTTCGTGCCAAATAAAATTAAGTCCTCTTGAAAAATTGCCAAAGTATTTCAGTTGTTATAATACCTACCTAATTGTTTAATATGCCATTTTCATAATATCAAAGTGAAAATCTATTGCTGTCAACTGTAAAGTAGAAGCAGAATAATAATGAGAAGGACTTGAAATAGAACATATTGTGAACAAACAATGTAGAAGGAGATGAAGCTAAAGGGGGGGTTTATTTTTGGTGTTTATAAACACTATAGGCGAGGATGTTTTAATATTAAGGTTTTATAGCGGTAACGAAAATGTATTCCTTGTCGCTATAAAACCTATTTATGTTTTATAACGGTAACGACAACGTCTTAGTTACAAATAAGTGGAAAGTGAAAGTTTTATATGGTACTAAAATTTAGTCACCGTTTATAGGATTCTCCATTTAAGTGCTATAGGGGTTTTATAAGAGTAACGAAAACGTTTCGCGAACAATTGATAGGTTCTTAGGTTTTATAAAATACGTAATCGAAACGTAACCTTTACCATTATAAAACAAAAAATGTTAGTTGGGATAGCATATTATGTGTGACTGATTTTGTATGATTCCTGAAAATGAGATAAGAGGAGAAATATGTATTAAACTTTTTCAAAATACCAGCTTAGCTTAGCAGCTGGAAATTTTAAGTTACAAAAGTTTCTTTGTGTTTCAACTGAACCTTTATGATTAGGAATATTCTCCTGATTGTACTTTCCAATTATTTTCTCGTTTGTTCAAATGAGTTATTCAGTTTTATATTAATTTTCCCAATTATTTTTCAGCTTCCGGTACACCAGGCTACCCTAGACCTGGATTAATGCATGGAAGAGATGGACCTCTGGCGTTGCATCATCCTGATTTGCTGGGCCGGCCGTACGCTGACCAACTCGCCCACCAGGTTAGTAAACTCTAGACATCTGAAACCAATACTTGAAGAACATAAACTGCGGATGAAATATTGCCCAATTATCAAAATAATGAAAGGATTAGAAGGAAATATATTCAAAATTAATATTTGCGCTAAACACGCGCAGATTTTTTGATAAAGATAGTATACGTTGGGAAATTCATTTGAAAAATAGATGATTAATCAAATCAACCCTCCAACGAAGCTAGTTTCATGCATTCATACTTCAAGGGAGACTGTTAAAATCTTCGACATCGGTGCCACACACGATGGAAACACTAGACAGTTTGTTTCGATCTTCTACGAGCTATCAGAAGTGTCCCGTCCATCGGCCGAGTGGGCAATGACATCGAATCCACATAATTGCCTCATAGTTTCTAAGAAGAGAACAAACGCCATGCGAACAAATCATAGCGCCATCTATTGAAAACCAATAGGTATCTCACGTTTGGTCGAACAGAAACGCCAAACGTAGAAAATTCATGTTACTTCACACCCATTCGACGTTTGGTGTTTTTGTTAAAGTGAGATTCGCTGTGATGTGTTTCCATGTTATTAGTGCTCTTGCTAGAAACCATTAGGTGGTTATTTCGATTTGATATCGTTGAACACTCAAGAGCGAAACAGACTGTCTAGTGTTTCCATCATGTGAGGCGCCGGTGTCGAATTTTCTAACATTCTCCCTTAAAATATGAATGGGACTTCCATATTGTCCAGACTCATGAAACTAGCTCTGTTGGGGGGTTAATTTGACAAGTTATCAGTTTTTCAAATGAATTTCCCAACTTATTATTATGTATTATACCGGTATTTCGAAACAAAGCAATTTCGTACTTTCCTCAGACAACACAACATAATAAACTTTGAGGAAGTTCGATGAACATTTTCTCATCGGAAACTAGATATTTCCATTATTGTCATACGCTTTATTTATCTTTAATACTTAATAGTGATTTTGCTCCTTAGGCGGCAGCCCATGAACAGTTGCAAAGGCAAATGATGCTAGAAAGAGACAGATTTCCTCCTCACCCCTCTATAGTGGCTCAACATGAAGAATATCTTCGGTGAGTTGATTTTTTGTTTGTTTAAATATTTTAATTATTCAAGGACTGAAAGATTTTCTGTATTATTACATTTATAAAGGGTTTTATGGACGATCAAACCTTCACAGCATACAGCTGGCCCAGTAAATAATCTAATAATACGCGTCATTCTGCTGATATTACATTCCGTACATAATGTTTCAAAATTTCTATTAAATCAAGAAAAAAATTTTCTTTTTCACACAACTTGTTTTTTAATTTAAATTTGAAGCACTCTTTTTGTGGAAATTGATATGAATATATGAATTTTTTTCACGAATGAATCGGGCTTAATGACATTTAGTTTATTTATACTAAGATTTAAGCAGCACTACGAAATTACTTTTCTAAAAGGTCAAAAGAAAATCTATTTTCTTAAGAGGTTTACGAATAAGTTTAACAACATTGAAACATTTAGAAAACTTTATTTCTCCTTTGTGTATTCAACAGTTATGTATGCTTCTCCTATTTGGAGACCCAAAGATAAGGGAGAGATAAAAAAGTTAGAATCTCTCAATAGAGTATTTATTAGATATGCAGGGTATAGAACTGGAATGAGAATTCCGTTTACAGATCACAATTTAGTTCCCCTTTATCAGAGATTTCAAATCTCAAATTTTGAATCAGCTATGGATAGAGCTGATGTGATCTTTGGGTATAAAATGTTGGTCAATTTAATTGATGTACCTGAAATATTGAGTCAATTTAATTTTTATGTACCCCCCCGCAACCTTCGTCATAATGTTTATGATTTTCAACCTAACAATTGTCGTCAGGGAGATAAAGAGAGAATTATTGATAGAATATTTATGTTATGTAATAAAATCGTAGACTGGTTTGATCCAAACACACTTTCGTTGTACAAAATAAAAAATTTATCAAAATCATTGTTAAAATTTGAATGAATTGAATAACTTAATATTTTTTTATGTAATCAAGTTTATATTTTTGTAGGCTTCTAGCCATAAACACATTGTAATTTTTAATGTATGGGGCTTGTCCCGTGAATAAAATTAAAAAAAAAGAATATATGGTACTGCAGTAAATCACACAGTAAAATTTCTTGGTGTTTATTCAGACAATCACTTAGATCGTTCAAGTTGAGCACATATTTCAATAGCTGATCAGTTATCCTATTATTTATGGTGGGGGTTCTGCGACTGAAGATAATTGTTTACTGAGTAAGTAGTTATTAGGGTAATCTTAGGTGTGAGTTTACAGTTTCATAGGTGGAATAATCTGCCAATGTTAAAAGGCCATACATTGATAAAGTTCCAGTGTTGTTCCATGAAAATAGTGGTGATTTCAAAAAATTCGGAAAATATTAATAGCACAGCAGATTCTTAGTTTTCTATTTTGCTTCACAGCGAGTGAAAAATTTCGATGTTCAAAGTATGATATTGAACTAAGCCCTTTTTAATTTCACATAGTGAGCCTTATAACGTTGAAAATTTTGAAGCTTCTTGTGATCCATGATTGTACCCTTTGTACTTCTTGTTTTTGTTTTTTGTGGATTTGTGAAATATTTATGTATTTTTCAATTTATGTCAATAATATTCTGCTTATGAATTATTAGGTATTTATCAATAGTCAAGCACTAAAAACATTTTGAAAAACCTGTTTTCTATCCTTCATATATTGGTATTACCAAATTCGAGATTGGGGTATCCCAAGTAAAGTTGGACTGTGTGTGACCAAATGAAAAATATATTATTTGGTGTAGGTTACCTTGTACTACAATGTATAAATTTACCTTATCATAATCACAATCGTAAACTTTAAGTTTGTCAATATTTATAATTGTCCAATGTATAATATACCAGAGGGAGAAAGAGAGGCTTAAATAGATAGAACTTTTTTTCTAATAGGCACTAGCCTATTAGAAAAAAAAGCTGACATCTAGTTCAATGTGTACCTGTCAGATGGCGCGACGGTCGTTGAACCATACGTTTCCGAGTTATCGGGTTGAACTCAAATTTCGTCAGATGCGAATGAAAAAAAAAGCCGGAGCAAGTAAGAATAAGAACGAAAATAAAAAATATTGGTCGTGCACAGTACTACCACCTGGAGCCTGTTTCTCAAAGCACTCATAACTATTAATAATAATCAGGGAACTAATAATATTAGTGATTTTTAATAGAGAGCGTTTCTCGAAACTGGGAACCTATTTTAATAGTTAATAGTTATTAAAACTTTTTATGAGTGCAGTAGTCTAGTAATAATAGCTATTTTGTTTCTCAAACCTGACAACCAATAAAATTTACTATTATTATGAGTGACTTTTCTATAAGTCCGGTGACACTTATAAATACAACTATCTGTAACTGTTAACGCTTTAAAATTTTCCCACCAGCAAGTCGTACATCTGTAGAAATGTCCTCTTCCGAGAGTTCAGATGACGAACATGCAGTTCTTGTGGGAAACGCCAAAATATATAGAGAAAGGATTAATTATGAAATAATGGAAGAAACGTATCAATTTAATGAAATATTTAGAATGACAGCACAAAAATTTTATAATCTAGTGGACCGTCTAGAGCCTCATTTGGAGAGGCAAACACGTCGCAGCAAAGCACTTTCTTCAAGAATCCATGATGCAATTGCATTACATTGGTTGGGAACAGGGGCACAGTATCATGCTGTCGCAGACATGCATGAAGTATCAAAGGCTAGCGTGTGTAGGAGTGTGGCAAGTGTGTTTCGTCAATTTGTTAAATGGCCTGAAAATATGGAAGATGTTGTGCAGCAGTTTTATGCTATAAGAGGAATGCCTATGGTATGTGGGTGTATAGATGGGACCCTTATAAACATAGATGCTGCATCCCAAAACGAACCAGCCTTTGTTGACAGACATGTTAACCATTCCATTAATGCAATGGTTATATGTGGCCCGAATTATGATTTTTTTTATCCACTAGCCAATTGGCCAGGAAGCGTGCATGATGCGCGTGTGCTAAGAACTAGTGATTTATATGCACGCATGGAAGATGGGTGGCGACCATTGCCTAACGGAATAATACTTGGGGATAGTGCATATCCACTAAAAGAATGGCTTATTCCTTCAGTGATGAGAAATAACAATGAAGCTGAGGCCCGTTTTTTACAAAGCCATAAATATACTAGGCGATTCATTGAAAACGCCATTGGAATATTGAAAGAAAAGTTTCCGTGCCTGCAACACCTTGGAGTAAATCCTAATTTTGCTTGCTATGTTTTTAACTGTTGTGTTACACTTTGCAACTTTATTAGAAGTGAGGAGATCCTCAACAATGAAAGACTTAGAAATAGTACAAAACATTGATGTAAATGATGTAGTTTTCGTAGAGCCAGTGCAAAACAATGCAGAACAAAGACTTCAAGACATTATTAGGTACTTTAGATAGGTATATCTTCCTAAGTAGTGCCACTTTAGCATCTTCATTCTTTTTTACCATTTCGGCAATTAAAGTTTGTTCTACAGAGTTTATTTGGACTTTGACAACCAATTTTTGTTTGACACTCGTAAACTCATAAAAATAGCTACATTGATTTACGACTCATAAAAAATAAATGGAGAAACGCAATTTAGCAGTACTATTATTTTTTACACTGATAGCTATTAACTCATAAACTAGTAAACTAATACTTTCGAGAAACAGGCCCCTGGTAGCTGGAGTGTGAACCTTCCTATTTGGGTTGATCCCTAAACAGAACACTGCGTGGTATCTTTATTTAAGCCATTCTTCTCTGTTATATGCACATATAGAAATGAGGTATATCCTAGGACGAAAATTGTGACATAATGGGATTAAATGACTTACTGTTGAGGGGATTGGTTCAGTTATATAACCACATAAAATTCCTAGGACAAAAATTGTGACATAATGGAATTGAACGGAATTTATTACTGAATGTGCAATGTAGAACTTTTTACAGATGTCTTTCTCATTATAAAACATTGAAAGTATGTTTCTTTTCATCAGACATATTGAAATTGTAGTTTTCTATGATAAGATGAAAAAAACAGTAGTTATCGTACACATTGAAATTCTAATAATGTATAATTGCATTAAAACAAACGGGCTGTAATTAGACTGCTGTATTAATCAATTCAGACAATACTTTTATTCAAAAATTAGAATAAACTGAATGTAGTATAAATATTCTAATGTGGATATCAAATAAATAAGCTTCGATGTAACTCAGTTGATGGATAAGAACTAATATAATGCTAGGTTGATCTGAATAATGTCTCCGTTTATAAGAGATTTGCTTTCTCAACAATATATAAATTCTCATTTATTTATAAGTCAAATGAACACTTTGCATAAATTATACAGTTTATTGTGTCACTGATCTTCACATCCACCTTTGATCACTAAACAAGTACATAACCTTGAAAGCTGTGCAATTCAACGTTGTAGAAGTGAACAATTGATTACATTCAGACCTTCTTTTTATTCAATATGTTTCGAATATCAACTCTATCTGAGAAAAAACTGATGTTTGGTATTTTTCTGTTTTTAGAAAGTATATAAACATTGATCTATAGTCTGGCCAGCGACCGTTGGCGTGTACGTCACCAATTGTATATGGCGTCGATCGTGAACACTGTTGCCAGACATAATAGATAATCTTAAATCTAAATAGCTAACCCAATTCTCAACAAATTGAGATATCTTGCATGTTTGACATGGCGGGGATTTTTAGCGGTAAATTCAAATTGACCATTATTCCCTACCAGAAGTGTCTATCTATATGGAATCCATATTCATCGATCGATAAATCAAACTTATTTACAAAATCTTTTAGGTTACTCGGCGACTGTCAAACGTGAAATGCCGATTACCGGCATTGGTCGAGAGGGTCCGACAACATTGCAAATTTTTCAATTAAATGACAACTTAACAAACATTCAACTTATTTTCGTTACTCGGGATGTTAGTTTTTCTTGAGAGATACATACGATTTGATATGTTAAGAACAGAATATTTGTCGAAATGGATGATCCGGTCACTATCACCATATAACTACTTTTTCAGAAAATTACTTACGACAGATATGAATTTTGACCATTTCGAATTTTATTTATTTTGGTAGGCAGCCTTGCGTCGTTATTTGCGCATGACTGTGACGTACACGCCAACTTAGACTGGACAGACTATATACAAATAATTAGTTAGGGTGGCTTGTAGTATGGTGAATCCGCCTATTCAAGTTATATCAATTTAGAATTTGAAAAAAGCGAGAACTAGCTTTTTGGCCTTAGGTACGACATTTCCAACTACTACTGAAATGTGCAATGTCGAATCACAACTTATAAATTTTCGCACACTTCGTTCTAAAATAGCAGTAGATAAATAATATTTATTTATATATATATATATATATATATATAAATATATATATATATATATATATATATATATATATATATATATATATATATATATATATATATATATATATATTTGCTTCCAGTATATTATTGAGTTAAGATCACTAATTGGATAATCAAGTATTTCTAAGTAAAATTTCATAACTTCTTTTTTTCCTTTTAGACAAAGAGAACGAGAACTCAAAGTTCGAGCTCTTGAAGATGCTGCCAGAGGTTCAAGACCATAAGGTATGTATCAAAAAACGAACAGTTTCTTCTTACTAAGAACAAGATCTGATATTAATTCAATCAAGAAGAGTACTCTACTATAAATTAAAGAGAATGTTTCTTGTTGTGTCTGACAATATTGTCCCTCCAATAAATAATTTATATTATATTTTATGAATTTTCTTGCATCATATTAAACTTCCTATTTATATAAATTTTTTAATAGTTATATATGATTAAAGGTATTTTAGTAAATTGTTCACTTCTTACAGGTTTCCTGACCAAAACAAAAGATTTTAAATCTCATCGTGTGATTAGTTCGTTGAACTTTTTTCATGCTGTTTGGTAGTATTATGAAAAACTTAGAATTTCTGCATTTCGTGGACAGTGGACAATTTAGGAAATGTTTCGAAATGAAAGTGAAAGATTCAATTCATTAAATATATTTTGCAATCAATTGTGACTTTAATTTTGTATGCAAATTGTGAGTGTTAGTATTTATAACAGTTGTAAAGTAAGTATTATAAGTTGCAAAAAAACACGAAAGGAATAGAGTATCGTACAAATGTATAAAAAAACATATGTATACTGAAAACATTTTGAAGAGTTATGTATATTTTTTACACACATGTAAATAGATCCTTCTCAAGTCAGTTTAAAATTTAATCTGTTGAAATTCTTATTGCGATTTGAAGGTGTTGACTTCGTCTTTAGAATTCTGGATGAAATGGTCGTTTAAAATTTGGACCATGGCTCTTTTTAACAGTAATTGGAGCATGCATTTCAGTAATAGACGCCTTAAAAATCAATCAATACCATTAAAAAAAAATAGATGTCATAAGAGTAATATATTTAATGTTGCAATCAAACTTCATTTCGGAAAACTCTTCTTTCCATTTAAAAAAAAATATATATTCATTTGTTATAGTTGGAGCGAGTAGACTGAGAAATATTGAAGTACCACTCTTGAAGATATTATGAGCGGTAGAAAAGTATTAAAATTAATTTAGAATTCGGTTCATTTGTTTGATTTAGAAACAATGAAAAAATTTCATATAATTTCTTTATACACTCAGAAAAAAAAGTATCGCATCACTGAAACTTTTCATCATGCAAAAATATCAGGGACAGGTAGCTATCTATAATGACATTATAATTAAATTGAAAGGTTTTTTTTATTACCAGATGCAATACAGAGCACGAAGTGCCCAAGATAAACTATTTTTATTCCTTTTTAAAGATATTCAGAAAATGATGAAAATTAAATTGAATCGAAATTGAATCAAAATTGAAAATCTGAGTGATTCAGTATCGCGTGTTGCCTCCTCTAGCTCTTCTTACAGCTTCACGACGCCCTGGCATACTTTCAATCAACCTCTGGATATAACCCTCATCCAAATTATTCCATTCTTCAGTTAATGCCTGTTGAAGCTCTTCGAGACTCGCTGGAGTGGCATCTCGTTGTCGGACATTTCTGTAGAGATAGTCCCAGACATGCTCGATAGGGTTTAAGTCGGGGCTGCATGCAGGCCAGTCCAAAACTGGAATATTTATTTCTTGAAGGTACTCGTTAACTACCCTTGCGACGTGAGGACGTGCATTATCGTGCATTAGCACAAACTCATCACCAACACGTGGAGCGTAAGGCACGACATGTTCACGCAAAATGTCCCTAATGTACCTTTCAGCAGTCATCGTACCTCTATCCACCAGTACCAACTCTGTGCGGCCCCTCAAAGATATTCCTCCCCAGAACATGATAGACCCTCCTCCAAAATTCGTCGACGGTCTTATATTGCACTGAACGTAGCGCTCACCCTCTCGTCTGTAGACTGGTATTCGTCGATCTGAAGTATACAAACAAAATCTGGACTCGTCCGTGAACAGTATATGTCCCCAATCTGCGATGGTCCAATTTTGATGTTCCGTGGCAAATCTCAAACGAGTCTCCTGGTGAGTCGAGGTCCAGTAGCTGCTACTCTGGGTCTCATTCCGGACTGCTTCAAGATGTTTCTTATGGTTTGTGAGCTAACTCGCGTATTTCGGGTAGTGGCCAAATCATGTTGAAGCTGTGAAGCAGTGATATGCCTTCGACGCAGGGCCTGAAGTCTCAAAAAATTATTGTCTGCAGGGGTAGTTGCTCTCGGTCGACCTTGTACTGCTCTTCTCTCAAATCCTCCAAGCTCTCTGTGCCTTGCCACTGCTCGAGATACTGTGCATTGGTTCACACCCAACAAATTCGCGACGACTCTCTGACTTTGTCCGTTTTCAACAAGGGTGACTATTCTGACGACTTCATCTCGAGTCAAATTTCGAAGATTGTTTTCGCGACGTGCCATAATGCAATTTCGATTAACAAAACCTCAATTAAACTGAACCTGCCTGCTTTCAAACAACTCTCGAAGTGAACTGATTTAAGGTAAATTTGTAGTTAAAGCATGTTTTCCCGTTTTTCCCTAAAAAAAGATGTCTTATCGGCATTGTCGTCGTGATATTTCTTTTATGTTTTCATTCTTTCACTGATAAGAACAGATGGCGGAAGTCGATTGGTTTTTGTAGCAACTGTTAGAAATTTTTCAGGTGATGCGATACTTTTTTTGCAGAGTGTATATTCATTTATTCAAAATTCAACTGATTGAAGGAATAGAGGTGAAAACTCATGAGGACAGGGTTCTTATATCTTTAATTTGGACTATTCCTTACCAATTTTGATATACCACAGTTAAATTTACATTGATCTCATGATAAAATATATTGTGTATTATTGTGTTAAGTCAAAAGTAATTGTATCAGTTGATATGCCTGAAAAAAATCAGTCAAAGCATTGTTTGGACTTTGTGTTCTTTGTACCATATCAAGGTAAAAATCAGCTTAATTGTTGGGGTGCTTGTTTATGAAATTCATTCGAAGAAGAAAATATAACTTACAGAAGTAATATTGGTGATGAATGTACGAAAAATCTTCAAACTATTCGCTGGTCTGAAATGTTCACATTCACGACTTATTCAGTTAGTTAGTGGTGGAATAAAATACTATCGAAACAGTTTTGGTCATATCTTTCTTATAGATATTTTTATCTCTTACATCATAATCGTTTATTAAGGTTCATACTTGTACATATTCAACATTATATTCTCTTAGAATTTTTTTTTTCTCAAAACTGGTAACAACGCCTTATCTTAAGTCATAGTTAACTTCATAGACGTTAACTAAGGTAATTATTATTAGTTATTAGGGAGTTTTTGAGACCCTAAATTTACACGTAAATTACGTTTTCGGTTATTCTGCGCAGAAGCTTTGAAATTACCGAGACGGTTATTAACTGATAACGTACTACGTTATCAACGGGACCTTAACGTTCGCTTAATAAACGTCCGTTATATTCGCGGTGTTGACAAGTTTAAACGCGCTTGTGTTAAATTGTTACAAACTAAAGAAAAATAGACTATTTAAACTATGATAAGTGACTAATATCATATATACTATCGTGCTAATTCGTTCCAAACTTCTTCCTTTGTATTAAAAATTCGCAAAAATGTTATTTCTTACTAAGTGGCAACCATCAATCGAGTCTGCGATCTGATGTTTGAGATTGACAGTTTTCGTATTTTTATTGGTTATGTCACAGTGCTATTTTGGTTTGTTTATTTACAGCTAATTTTGATATTTTTTCAACGGGTTTTGTTCACTTGCCACGATAGTTAAAAAAAGACTATGATTTACAGTTATGGAGGATCTGTTACTCCTTAGAGTGGTTCTAAGTAATAATCCATTTGAAAACCCAGATATTTGGTCAGTGATTCAGCAGTACATTACCCTTATAACAGGAAAATTATTTTCAATGAGAACAGTAAAATACATAACTTTCGATGCCTAAGAAATATATTTGCCCAAATTAATCACAATTATTACTACAAACTATTGCATTTACCAGTTGCATTATGTCCAGACAATTGGGTTTGGTATCTGCAAAATTTGGCATAACCGTGGCAAATCCTCTCTTTGAAAACGAAAACTTCTTTTTACCTCTTCAACCTCAATATTATACAAATCGAATCCGGGTATGTTTCCATCAATATTTTCACGTTCTTGTTCCTCTTCAAAGATGTAAGATTATACCTCTCATTAAATTATGATCCACACCCCCGCGCCTGATCGCTATATAATCTATTACATCTTCCATGATAATTTACCCAAAGAACGCTAATAATAGTTGATGAAAATTGGAAAAATCACCCGACAAAAAATAATACAAGAACGCAAGAGAGGTTATACTTATTTGACGTTCGCAATAAATTTGAATTCAAAAACTTTTTTAGGATCTTCAACCCGTTAATAACGTTTTCCGTTCTGCGCAAACTCAACATAGCGGTTTACGATAATTACGTTGACTTTAAATAGAAACTCAAAAACTCCCTATTGACTCAAATTCGCTGTCCTAAACTCAAAACTATGTGGGTGCTTACTCGCTAAAAACATATATCTAACAATCTTAATTAATTACCAACTTTCTTCAATTGGACCAATATGAAGAATATCTACACCAAGTTTTGTATTTGATACAATTTCTACAATTTTATTTGATTTTTCAATCACGAATCAATTGTTAACTGTTCATTTATGAAGAATACATTTTTTTTATATTTTCTTTGAAAGATCTGTAATTTAATCATATTATGCATGAAATGTTTAATGTTATGTGGTTCTAAAATCATTGCAGAAATGTGGGCTAATATGGTTTTAATTTGATTGATTATTGTACGAATATCCCCACAATTAATTTCTATTAAATTATTTGGATATTTTGTAGGATGTTAAATATAATAGATGTATACTACATCGAGGTGAGATATTTTTCAATATGCTCGAAAATATACTAATTGAGACCTCCGTTGCTATCAAATAGCAAGTGCTATAGTGAATATTCTGAATTTTAATTTATATAACACCATCTACTCGCTCCAGCTATTCAGTCTAGCAAATTTTCAACAAATATTTTTGTATATATTATTATTTATTTATACGGTAGTAGTTCTATATGTTTTAAGTTTTTATTATTGTATCGTTGTAAATTGTTATTTGAATTATTCTTTTATCAACAATACACAAAGCAAAACCAGCTATAACACAAACAGGAGCTGTGTCTGTAAATTATTGCAAACATTTTCTACCAAAACAAAACTTTGTATATGGAACTACTACTTCTACAAAACTTTGAACAAAGTTATCCATTTAAGTTTAATTCTATTCTAAATGATTGATGAATTGTATCTATTAAAGATACGAAATAATAATTTTATCTGTTTCATAATCAATTGTTGAATTGCAATTTTTTACTTTTTTTGTATATTTTTTATTTCTTGTCAATGAACTTTTTACCAAAGATTTCAAAACTTTGAATCTTCCTTAAACGCAAGTTGTTTTGAATTTAAATTAAAACTAATGAATAGTTGTTGTCTTTCAAGTTTAAATTGAAATAGAGCGAAATAATATTAATTTTTTATCTTGGATATAGGGACATTGTAAATAATTTAGATTTAAATATTTTTCAGAGAAGCTTTTTATAATAGAAAAATGTAAAAAGTAATGTTTAAATTATGTATACAATCATAGCTGAAATAAATCATATTCATTTCTATATTTTATAAATATCTTCCCAAATAGATGTTAATTGTTTTAGTTTATCCTCATTATTATTCAGTGCTTTGACTCTTTATTCTAAAGTATGAGTGAATTTATACAAGTAAGTTTTTGTTTCAATTTCTATTTACTTTTTGAACATTTTATATTGGAACTCTCTCAAAATAATTGAAAGAGCTTTTTACATTATCTGTAACTTTCACTAAACAGGAAATCTGGCAGAAGTATCTGATATGAATTGAGCCACATCGGGTGTATTTTCACTAATACAAACGTCTTTTTTGTATGATTCACTGTTGCGATGTACATGCCTTGCAAAATACATTCGACGAGCTCCCTTGGAGGATTTTTTGATAATTTTAAATTATTGAAGAATTTTCTTTGTTCACTTAATGTATGAAATCGACTACGGCCAATTTGTATATTTCACATGAATTGATTGTTGAATTAGTACAGGAAATGAAGCATTTTGGCTCGCAATTTTTTCGTCCTGCATGGAATTACGTGAAATTTTCACAGAAGGTAGGGAATAGCCCAAGGATCATTTTCTACATCATGCCGGTGTACGCTAAAACCTTGGGGGTGGTTGCCACCCCATCTCGAGGGTGGAAATTTTTGTCTACATTTTAACTATAGTAATCGATGGGAAAAGTAATTCTAAGATAAAAATGTTTTTTACGTTTTCTTCGTAAAACTAATATTTTTTGATTTATTCGCGGTTGAAAGTAACAGTTTTTCGACGGAAAAATCGATGTTTTCAAAAAGTTTTTTGCTAATAGCTCAAAAACTATGCATTTTATCAAAAAACTGGTTGAAAGCAAAATTGTAGCTTTTGAAAAAACAAACAAAATTTTCTTTGAATTATTTTTCTACGACCAATAAGAACCGAGATACGGCATGTAATGGTTAACTCTTTCCAGCCAAATGCATAATTTGGAAGATTCAAAGTCAAATAATAGGAAAAATTTGCATTTTCGAAGAAAACTCATTGAAACTTTTTTGAAGTATTTAATTAGACTTTTCAAACTAAAAAAAAAACAAAAATTTCTAGCGTGAAAATCAAACGTCTTATGATCAAAATAATGTCGGTACCTACTTTTTTCTATGAAAAAATCAGTGAAAACAACCCCCTTACTACTCCCCTAATTGAAATTAGTCCTCAGTCTTTCGTGGTTCTCTTTATATATGTATTTTCGATACACTCAAGAAGTTGGACCAGTTTAAAATGCCTAATTTCAGAATAATTGGAGTTTAAAGAAAAAACGATTTTTTGCGATTTCGTATTTTCCACCCTTTCTTTCAAAATATCGCCGAAATTACTGGAGATACGAAAAAAATGATAGAGCACGAAACTGTAGCTTTTTTAATGAATTAAATACTCCTGTATATAGATTTCCCGTACAGTGAATATTTGGTGAGATATAGCCGTTTAAAACCTCTATTTACAAGCGAAGACCACCTTATTCGAGCCCTTTAAACTCACCTCATTTGAAAACTAAGGGATCTTAAGGAATTTAATTCTTAGTCTTATATATATATAGTCTTATAGCTCTTGAAAAGCCCTACAAAATCATCTGTGAAAAAATTTTCTATCACTAAAAATGAAGGAGCTATATTTAAAAAACCAATAAAAATTTTTTCGAAACATTCGAATAGCACGGTTCGGAGCGACAGGAAATGAAGTTCATAAAATGACAAAACCTTGCAATTCTTACGTCCAGCATCGATTTGAATGAAAATTTGGAATTAGGCTTCTTTCACCCTCTAGTTCATTTTCTACATCGTGCCGTTGTACGCTTTCTGTTCTTTAAGGGTGAAAACTACCCCTAATTGTAAAAAGTTATAAAATAACGTTGTAAACCTTAAGATGGGTAAAATTTGGTTTGGATTAGTTGAATAATGATTGTTCCATGATCTAGAATATAATTTATAATGTTTCAACCCTTAAAAATCCACCCTTCCTGGAGCTTAATGTAAAAATAAGTATCTATCTCAAACAACGTTTTCATCTAGCATCGATTTGCTCCAAAATTTGAAATTAGGCTCGCCTCATCCTCTACTTCAAATTTTATATCTCATGGACACTGTTTATTTTTGAAGGGTGAAAACTACCCCTAATTGTCAAAATTTATAAAATAACATTTCAAACCTTAAGATGGATAAAATTTGGTTTGAATAATGATTCATGCTTTGGAATAAAATTTCTAATGTTTCAACCCTTAAAAATCCACCCTTGTTAGAGCTTGATATAAAAAAAATTATATATCCTCAAATATGATTAATGATCCTAAAGCATAAAACAATGATTACTTCACGAATTCAAACAAAATTTTACCCATATTAGGGTTTTGCAATGTTATTTTATAATTTTTCACAATAAGGGGTAGTTTTCTCTAAAACTCTAAAATATATCAACGCCCATGAGCATGATATAAAATATGAAGTACAGGGTGAGATGATCCGAATCCCAAGTATTTATGCAAATCGATGAATGACGAAATCCTTCTTTTAGGATAAATAATTTTTTTTATATCAAACTCTAACGAGGAAGGATTATTAAGGGTTGAAAAATTAGAAATTGTATTCCAAAGCATGAAACAATCATTATTCAACTAATCCAAACCAAATTTCACCCATTTTAAGGTTTACTATGTTATTTTAGAAATTTTTTCAATTAAGGGTAGTTTTAACCCTTGAAAAACAAAGAGCGTACAACGGCACGATGTAGAAAATGAACTAGAGGGTTAAATGAGCGTATTTCCAAATTTTAATTCAAATCGATGCAGGACGAAAAAATTGCGAGGTTTAGTCATTTTTTGAGCTTTATTTACTGTACTAAATATTGCGATTAACTCTACAAAGTATTTATGGAGCGCTCCCTAGTGAGTATGTCCAGAGTTTTTAAACACTAAGTTAGTGTGCTCTGGAATCCCACACGTCACTGTCATAGAGAAGACATTTTCACATCGGGAATTATGTGTTCTCTCAAAAGGATTCTACGTTTTTGGTAAACGGTGAATATCTTTGGCGGAGGGCACTATGGGTTGTTATTCAAATACTAGTTCAGACTCAATTGAAGAATTTTCCTTGTTCACTTTGTATGCTATATTTTTAAATCTTCCTATTGGTATACCTGCCTTCACGTCATCATTCAGAATATTTGATAATTCCTGACAAACAACCTGAGTAGACCTGCATGTCCTGTATTTATCAAAATTTTAGTCAGTTTGTCACATGCGATTCAGATGGACTGATATATAAAAGCAGTTGGATGAATGTACTCATAAATGCTATACAATTTTATGATAGTAAACGCAATAAATTTTAACTGAGAACATTTTAGCAAGGCATCTAGATATTCAATGGAAATTTCAGAAAATTGATTTCAAATATTATTTTTGAAACTATTTTACCATTGATATCTAAATGTTTTATACTAACCACAATATCATATTTCTTGAACAGTGTTGTTACGTGGTCACATGTTATTATAACATAAGAGCCTATCGAAGATGAACTCTGACATTTGTAAAAAAAAAAGACAGTTGTAAGTGGCATCAGTGAATGCAAGACACAAATCTAAGAAGCGAGACGTTAGATTCTTCTACTATTAAAGAAATTATTTATTCTTGAATATTACTATATCCTCTTGAACAAATATTCAACATGCACTACCCTCACATATAAAAAAAATACCCTTCTCTTTCTGATCCCACGCCAATCGCTAATTCATAGTATATACTCATGAATTTATGTACAAGCAACGCGAAAGCGTCATGAGCCGTCGCGGGATTCCTGGCAGATGTGAAACATCGATATAATTTTGTATAAGTTATCTGCATAAAAGAACAGATTACGACATGGATCAGATATGGCATCATGAAAAGTTAAAGCATTGCAAATTTGGTCCATAAAATAATGACTACGTATATTGGGTTTATATTCCATTATATAGCGTGGCGATACATTACACTCTCGTTATATACACTCTTGCGTCTTTATTCTACATTGTATTGACGGCCGAGTGGTCTGAGTACTGAACATTGTTATTGGTTGGCTTATTTCTGGGTTCGAGTCCCAGAGGTGACTCTTTTCATTATTTTTTCATTTACAATCTCGTAGGAGCTCTTGGTCCCACATTTAAATATTAACAGGGGCGGATGGGACAGGCGGGATACCGGGAAATTTCCCGGTGGGCCGCGGGTTCTGGGGCCGCTTGAAGGCTTGTTGGTCAACTTAATTATATTGCATATAGGTAAACATATTGTTTTACCGAAAAAATTATTGGAGTAAACAAAAATAATGAAACGGCCTGCTGCATGTGGCGGCGCTTTGTATGGCCCCAGTTTGCAGTGCGCACAATGCGTATAATACGTGACGGGCTGCACATCCATCCCAAAATTCTCAAAATTAAATCAGATGTTAGAGCTACGGCACAAAATTTGAAAAGTGTAATAACTAAATATCAATTTTTATTATTATCTCATATGTTTCTCAAAGTTTTTAATATTACCGGTCCTTTATCAAGATATATGCAAACCCAAGGTCTTGACTTGCTTAAATGTACATTAATGGCAGATTCGGCAACAAAACAGTTAGAAGCAATTCAAAGAGGATTCCTGGATGTCAAAAAAGATACCGATGAATTCATTAAATGGACAAACAATAAATTAGAAGATTTGGATATAGCAGTTGACATTGAATCTGAACTTCTGAAAAAAAAGAATACGTAAAGTAAAAAAAATGGACGGAGAAAAGTGTTTTGACGAAGTTTTAAATGATGAACTCCGAAAGTTTGAAACAGACACTTTTAGTATAATAATGGACACAGTAATTCCGTCGATGAAAAGAAGATTTTCAAAAAATTTTGAATTGTGCAAAAACGTTGCTATTTTAGATCCAAAACACTTTGGTGAATTTACAACTAATTTTCCTGAAAATAGTTTGAAGACATTATTTAAAAAGATTTCTCAATATATCGATACCACCTGCTCTTTCGAAAATTTAAAACAAGAACTAACAAGTTTTTCTTCAAACTGGAATACAATAAAGTTCTCCCTTGCCGACACCTATGATTTTAAAAAGCAAGGAAGATAACTTAGTATTAGATTGTAAAACTTGCAAAAACTGTGTATTGTGCTGCTACATGACTATTTTAAAATATAATTTATATCAGGAAGCCTATCCAATTTTATCAGTCGCTTACAGGTATGTTCAATGTTCAGTTATTCTAATAAGTTATATGCTATCTATACGGTCGGCGTACCTATTCACGAACGTTTTCTTTCAGATTTATCTTGACCCTACCAATTTCACAAGTGGCATGCGAACGATCTTTTTCTAGCCTGAAGTAGGTACATAAAAAATAGGCTTAGAAGTAACTTAAGGGACGACAGGCTGGAGTCATTTATGCTGATGCATATAAAATCAGACATGTCTGATATAGAAAATGAAGACATAATAAACTGTCTGGAAAAGTCATCTAATTTGATGAAGAAAAAATTATTACATTAATTTTTTTAAGCAGTTTGCTTATTTTATTTTTTATATTTTTTGTTATAATACATATTTTGTAAGAAGCATACATAATTATACACTGTTTGTCAGCAGGTATAAACATATTGAACCTTATTACTGATCAAGGGCGTCGATAATTTTTTCTTTTTTTTTGGGGGGGGGTGACAAATTAACAAGATAAATTTTCAAAACACTTTTATTGTTTGTATGCCTTTGCCCCTTGGCATATTGAGGAAAAGAATTATAAGGTAACAAAACTTAGGTAATATTTAATGAAAATAAACATAATTAATTAATATCAATTTTAATTGATTAATAAAATTGGTGATAATATACTTTTGTTTTCTTTCGTCAAGTATAGGCAAAAAAACTTTTTTTTTCAAAAGTCTATCTTGGGGGGGTAATTACCTTCATTACCTCCCCTTATCGACGCCCTTGTAACTGATTAGTTATTGTTTTTTTTTGCTTTATGGGGAAGGGGACATTGTGTTGGAGGCTGGTTTGGATGAAAGCATTTTTTGGTCGTAGTGGGCCACTTTATCAAAAATTTCCCGATAAAAATTTGGGAGCCCATCCACCCCTGAATATTAATTATTTCAACTTGGATTAGTATAAGTTATCACCTCTGTCGTGCGCCCCGAGCCGCACATATTTCTTTTTTGCAAATTATGGTCCTTCAAATCCTATATTATCCGAATGAACTTCGTACCTGGTGTCCCATGACACCGTTTTTTTTAATCGAATTGATATGACCGTTTATAATAAGGTACCTGAGGGTATTAAGGCCTAGCTAAGGGAAATTTGTAATAAAATTAAAAATATCCAACATAATCAACAAGTTTTATTGTTAATCAATCATGTACTTAAACTACTACAGAGTGCAAACAAAAAATAGCTTCTCTAGTTTAAAACCAAAACAATATATAACTTTTTTTAAAACGCAGTCTGTCGGCCTTATTATACTAGGGTAGGGTAAAAAGGCCTATACTTTAAACTATCCAAAAATCTACTTATACTACGTAAATTGGTATTCTTGAGATCAATAATCATTAACATAAAGCAATAGGAAGCCTAATGCTCTTAAAAAATTAAATAAATTGCCTTTAGGACATTGAAAGTCATCAGTATCTTCTGCAGTCAAACCGACACATTCTTCGTGGTACCACTTGGAGCATCGCAAGCATTGCCTCATTGCATCGTCCATTCTATCTTCTTTGCAGGCATGACAGTACCAACTCACTTGTTTTTGTGATTTACCTTTGACTGTATATGACCATAGGTGGTATGGCTGTGCCAAGAGCATTAACACATCCTGCGATGGTAACGCTTTCACCATGTTCAGAAGACTGCAAATGAACCCTTTTAACCCCTTTTTTGGCCAAAACACTTTGCTGGTGGTGGATAGTGAGACGGCATCCTTTCTCATCCATATTATAAATTTTCTCGGGATGATTATATAAGTCAAATTTATCGTAGAGATCTCTCAGTTTTTTAAAATGGTCATCAACAATGAATTTATTCAACTTTTGGGCTCTAGCTGAGTTCGTGAATTGCGCTTTTCTTACAGATATTTCATGGTGTCTTTTCATGAACGCTTTGAACCAGTTTTTGCCTGCGCGTTTGCCCTCATCATTAAAATTGTTTTTTATATTATTCTGCTCACAATATTTATACACCAATCGACGCAATATTCTTGGTGTCACATGCAAGCCCATTTCAGAATACCGGATTATCCTTTGCACAAGTTGAGATTCCTCTCTATCATTTAATATAGGTTTACGTCCCAAACTTTTCATTAAACTTCCAGACTGCAGATGATTTCTCAATGTTCTTCTAGGAACCTTATATCTCTCTGCAGCCTTATACGTACTCAAAGTTCCTCTTTGTACTGCTCTAACAGCTGCGATCAGATCGTCTTCTGACCAAAATGCCCGTTTCGGAGGCATCGTGACCGTAAGCACTGAAAACAATGATAAATAAATTGAAATTGTATAACTACGTACTTACTACCCACCAACAAACATTTTAAAAACACGCTCCTACTTATACAGCAGTATAAAAAAATAGGAGTATAATAAGGCCTATAGTAAAATTTTATAGGCCTTAATATCCGCCAACCATGTGGTCACAGAAAAAAAATAATAATAAAATTTTTACAACTACAAGTCTTTTAATACGGTAAACTTGGGACAAGCATACATTAATTAATAAAAGAAAAGTCAATACAGGTTTGTAAATATGATATTTTCAAAATAACTTACGTTTTACTTGAGCCAATTTTTATAATTCGTGCCACGTGACCGCACCGCTGAATGATTTCGACGACTCTGGCGGGAGAAGAAGTGCAAGCGTTCGTCCGTCACTTCGCAGCGACTTGTATACGCTCTGAGATTGTGTGAGTGTAACCTTGATCGTCGATTACAGTATTTCGTACGTTTTTTGTTACTTAGGCCTTATTACCCGACAGGCCTTAATACCCGCGGGTACCTTAATAGTCGAGTGTGACAATGTCTCGAAAAGTATAAGCCAATTAACAAAAAAATTCTTGCCAAATTTTTGAAAATGATTTATTTCTATAAGTACTTTTTTATGTAAATGTCGACTCAAACTAAAACAAATTTTTCCAATATGAACTTCATTCGTACTGGCAGATGCAATATACGTATTAGATGGGACTGTCAAAATATTTTACACTTCAGTGGCATCAAATATCTCGTGTTGAAGTTTTCATTATAACAATTACAAAATAATTAACATCATTCACGATTCCTGAATCCATAATTGTTGAATCCAAAGTGTTTCTTGTAACATCCTATAAATATAAGGTTGATCAGTAATCCTAGTTGATACATTCCATGCATTTTACTTTAACACAAAAAATTTTCGTATAATTCCTGTCTAACGGCTAGTTTTATGAAGCTACGATCGGCAATCTTGAACCATTTTAATAATTTTCATTATACTTTCAAGTGTGGAATGTTAAAAACATCATTATTGCCAGTGCAATGTATGTGATACCAAGATTCTAGGATTAATACCGAATCAGCCAATCACTTCAATCCTTTCAGGTGGCCATATAGATATTTTCAACATTTCGCTCTTGAGAGTATAATGAAAATGGTTGAAGATTCATGCCTATCATATCGTAACCTTATCAAGATAGCCTTTATAGAGGATTCATACGAAAGATTTCTGGACACTCAAAAAACAAATTTGATAGATAAGATACTATGGCCAAACTTCACAGGTATTTTTTAATATATTGCAGAAAACTGAGGTAGATAAATAATACTTGAAATAGTGGGCTGTACTGATATATTTTTTATATTCCATTTTCGAAATGTTTGAATATCCCATTTCATAAAGAGAGTGAAAATATTATGCACAACTATCAATAAAGCTATTGAAATTATTTATATTAAACTATAAATATTAACTTTCGCTACTAGTAATCGTGTCTTAATGAATCAACAAGTTACTTACGTCTACAAAATACTTCACCACAATGTTCCTCTACGTTGGTAGCGTCTAATGGTTTGAGGCAGGAATAGCATGAAAAACAACTGTTATGATATGCTCCATATGAAGTGAGGACGATTTCGGCAGCGTATACCTGTAGAGATACAGACATTTTTTACAGTATAATAATATTTCGACGCCTTCATCTTCGCTTGTTTTGCAAACAAAAACTTGATTGGAACAACGTTTCTTTACGTGGTTATTGTGGTAGAAATTAGCTGGTAGAAATCATTTAATGAAAAAGCGCTCCATGCGAGTTTTTATATCACTGTCTGTGAGATAAGGGAACGTACCCAAACTACGTGACCTATTTTTTACAACTTTTTATAAGACATTACAACTATAAGAAAATAATACAAATTACAATAAATGTTGTGAAGAACTGATGTTCTTTATGGTTCATACATAAATTACATACCTATCTTTATAATATTCTAAACTGCATTATGCATATATATAATATCAATATTTGAAATGTAATTCACATTCAATAAAATTTTATCCATGTTTATTTATATTGTTACTGGTTTTCTTATATAATTGTCTTTTATATATCCTCAAAAGAAAAAATCCAGTGGTGTTAAAGTCAGGTGATTGTGGTGGCGACCTCACTGGAATATTATTCATCATCCAGTTATTTCCAAAATTAGTATTAAATAATTCTGAAACGGTACTTATATTATGAGGCGGCGAACCATCATGTTGGAAGAACTGATTTTGTGTCTCAACTAAGGGTGGATTGTCCATGAATTCCTCAATAACTTACTGATTCAAAATTTCGTAGTACCGTTGGTTATTATGATTTTCTTGATATATATATGATACGTTAAAACACGACAGCCACGTAAATTTTATACTTTGTGAATTCAGTTTCAAATATTCATATTCATAATGCTGTTCAGAATGTTATGAAGAGATGTAATTTATGTATCAACCACAATGAACATAAGTTTGAACATTTATTGTAATTTGTATTGTTGTTTATAATTGTAATGTCTTATAAAAAAAATTATGTAAATATCTAATATTTTGGTCTTGGCTTGTTTAATGGTTCACAATTAATTAGATTTTCTTTTAATCAGTTGAAAATAGATTTATTAGGTTGTCTTATTCCTGGATAGCCATTGAAATATATTTCAGATGTAAAATCACAACTGTTTTTACGATTAAATCAGTTAGTTGATATTATGATGGAAAGAAATGGACATGCTCTGTCATAGATGTCACCTGCCTACATTGAATAGGTACATATAAAAACGCAAAAGGTATTGAACTAAAACATTTTTGCTATTAAAACCTTACACATCAAAAGCAACCTGACATATATCGGAAAAAATCCGATCCAACCAAACCACAGCCAACCATTATTCCCATTTGAAAAAATACATTTCTACCACTGTTTTATACAGAAAATAGTGCCTAAATTATGAAAAAGTTATTATCTCGTAACTTCACAAACAACCATGATATGCACACTTGTCTTAAAGTGGAAAAATGAAATTTTTGTTTATAACTCGAGAACTAGAGAAGACATCGAATTTTGGGTTTCGCCAGTGAATTTGTCTCGACAAAAGAGATTGAGTATGCGCCCTCCATTTTTTTTATCTTCTATAGTTACTGAGATACTCCATACAAACATCGAAAATTGGCTACCCTGTACATACCTATAATTTACAGCTGAAAAAATATTATCAAGAAGAAAAAACATATGTACCAGGAACTTAATTTACTAAAACAAAAGTATTTTTTTCTTTTATTCACATTTATCTTTTATCTCAATCATGTTCAACGAACACGTTTCCAGAGGACATTGACTGACTACGTGACAAAAACCTAACCCCTACCCCCGCCCCTGTGACCAATCGTAGTATTTTGAAGAACCCCCTCCCCCCCCTGAACGGGTCACGTAGTTTGGGTATGTTCCCTAAATGCATACTCGCACAGTATCAAGATTATTCTAGCAGGAGCACAATTCTCTTGTTACACAAGGTATGCAGATAATACACACCAATTTGCTGTGCACATCCTATCAACCAGAACATCGGTCTACCAGAGGGCGTTTATGATTCGAACCGCATGACTATATAACGCTCTCTTCACAGTAGGGATTTCCAGTTTGCTTTGATTTGCAAAGATTTAAATCCAGCATGAATCGCCATTTGTGAAAATCATGTCGAGAATTACCCAGTCTGGAGATAACCCAACCTACCTGCCACTTCCTAACACAAAATTTGGAGGTAACCTAACCTATACACCACTTCCTGTCACAAAATATGGAGAAAACCTAACCTACCCGCCACTGAATGTCCCAAAATTTGGAGATAACCTAACCTATCCACCATATCCTGTCCCAAAATTTGGAGATTCCAAAATTTCGACTGAATTTACCCAAAAATTGATGTTTTTGTTCTACCTCAAATATATATATATATATATATATATATATATATAGATAGATAGATATATATAAATAATATATATAATATATGATAGATAGATATATATATATATATATATATATATAAATATATATATATTTATATATATATATATATATATATAATCTTATGATAATTATTAGCAATAACAGGCTTGTTGAATCTTAAAAAACTCGATTTTATTAAAAATTTGACGTTTCGCCACGACATTCGTGGCTTTATCAAAAGTTTTGATAAAGCCACGAATGTCGTGGCGAAACGTCAACTTTTTAATAATTCAACAAGCCTGTTATTGCTAATAATTATCAGAAGATTAGAAATAGTTCACATGCAACAACAATTCGAATAAATAATTATATATTTATATATATATATATATATATATATATATATATATATATATATATATATATATATATATATATATATATATAACTTCAAACACTGTGGTCGAGGAGGTATAAAATGGATTTGAAAACCAATTTCGTTGTGCAATAGTCCATAATTTTTGTTCGGGGAAAATAGGACTTGAATAAATTGAATAAAGTGGACTTATTTTTATGTATTATGTAACAGAACACTCTTACATACCTTATGTCCACACCTTCTGCAAGGGGCACAGCCTATGAACTTATGAGGTTTACTGCTGGGACATGAATATTTCGGTTCTCCACAAGGGATTTTGACGTGACAAGGCTGCTTGTATTTTTGCACTGATTCGCAAGAATCGGAGAAGTGTTTCCTCTGACTAAGACTTCTGGCTGCCCTGTCCAAGCACGATGATGATCTTGAGACGCTGGTAACGGGACATGTTCGTCTTTTGCAGATAGATCTATTTTTCGGTTGGCAATGGTGATAAATGGGGTAATTGCAAGGACGGACACGTTCTTTGAAGCAAACCGGGGAAATCGGCCTTCTGAAATATTTTGAGGGGCGATTACGAAATGTACCGCTTTGGCTTGGATTATCAGAACCTCATTCGGAATAAAATCGTTCTTGAAAAGTTTATAAGTTAATTAAGCATTGTATGTTTTTCAAGATTGATCTGTATGGTAATTTCGTGGTATAGCCACACGAAAGAGATGGTACATCATGACCAAATCACTACTGCAGGACTGCCGCGCCATCTCTAAATAATGCTTTGAATACTAAATCACTACTACAACGCCATCTCGAAATCACGGTTCTAAACAATAAATAACTGATGCAAAGCCATCTCTTAATCATACTTTGAAATAATGACGTCAAGATATGAGCAAAACCCACGTTGTATATAGTTTTTGTAATTTTGTGTGACAAATACGTTTCTCAAAGCAGTTGTATGCAATATTACACCATGAGAAAGTGATTTTCTTGAGCATTAATCGGATAATTTTCATTCAAGCTTGTTGTCTATTTCTACTCGTTCTTCAAACTTTCATGAAAATGATAGGTTATTATCCTTATCCAAGTATACATTACAAATATAATGTTTTTTACTATGACAAAGGAAGATATTCATTCAGTAACATCACAAAAATAATTTGAAGAACCTAGATACTTTTCGAGATTGTATTTAATATGATGATAGGCTTTTACTTTTTCTTTTGATTAATTTTTCTCTTTATAGAAAAGTATATATTGAGAAACTTCGAAGTGAAATTATAACAGTATACAGACACATAAATAAATAAGATTATGATATCTAACTGATGATGATCAGCAAAACACTTTTTAATTCATGTTGACCATAATCACTGAACAATTTATTAATATTTACTTCTTTGGATTCATGAATCTGTTTTGTGTAATATTTAATATAGGTTTATGATATTACTTATCGCATATCGGATTTCTGTTGAAATAATTGGCCAATTCCCTTGGAAGTGCACAGTCTATGCCTTTGCTAATTCCCTTTTTATTTTTACAAAGGAAACAATCATCAGAATGCGTAGGCGTCATTTTATAACCGTTCTGAAAATGAAAACACAATCAGATACACAAAAAAATACTTGTGTTATGTTATGATGACGTACATTGCTCGAACAAGAATGGTAACACAATTTATCGAAATTTTCTTCAATGGTTGCTGCTTCGTCTTCTCCTTCAAAAGAGCGACGCTTTCTGAAAATCTTGAAGCAGGAGTGACAGTATATTTCACCTTTATACACTCTTGCGAAATCGGTGTTCAATTGGCAGTTACATTTATCTGAAATTGGAAAAATATTGAATATATCTTATAATTAAATGTATAATTCAGTGAGTAACTTCACAGAAACATATAGAACACCCATTTTTATTATTATTATTATTATTATTGTTGTAATTTGGTAATGGACTGGCGTCGTTACGGCTGGGATAAGCCTTCCAAGAACTGCGACCACATGGATCTTTTGTTTGTCTACTCATTCATGCACAAAGAGGCCGTCAAATGTGTTGACAAATCCGACAGAATTCTTAGGAGCCTTGGCTACCTAGTGAGGATCCAGGACTGGCTTCCTCTTAATGAATGGTTCTTAGGTCAGCCAGATCTGGATGTTCAGCAGTCTCTTCTTCCGATCCGCAGAGCTTGCAAGTCTCATGTGCTGACTTTACCATGCGGTACAAAGATATTTGTACGGACAGTGCCCCGTCAACAGTCCCACCATTACAGCTCGTGTCAGCTTCAAGAGTTTTCTGGTATAGGTCGGTGAAAGCATCACAAATTTCTTTGCCTGAGCAAGTCCAGGAGTGTTCCTCTAGAGGATTGTTCTATTGTCCACCTCCCATTGTTGGATCGCTGACTTGTATTGGTCTTTTCTCTGTCCACAGAAAGGTTCAGGTCCAGCAGGTGTTAACCTTGATGCTCTTTTCGCGAGTCCATCGGCTTTTTCCTTTCCTTCGATACCACAATGCTCTGGCACCCATAGTAGAGTCACCTTATGGCCTCTTGCCAGTTCCTTTATGGTATAGCGGCATTCCCATATCAGCAGAGACCCTTGGCTATGTGATTCCAGGACCCTCAGTGTAGCCTAGTTGTCCGTTGAAATGTAGATGTTCGCCCTCTTAAAGTACCTTTTAAGACACTCCCGCGAGAAAATGTCGACAGCTAGTGTCTGAGTCTGTAGAATACGGGGAACACTCATTGATAATATTCAATTATTTTTATCAGCTGTGTTGTTCAACTTACAGCATCTGAAGCAACACTTATGCCATACTTTATTCAGAGTTATTTTCGGTTCGTTCGAACAAACTCTTTTGCCACATCCTGCGCATTGTGGCATTATTTTGTTGTAATCACCAAAAATTTGAGGTTCATTAAACTGGATTCACGGGACTTTCTTCAAAATACCGATAATTTCTTTCATATCGACTAAAGCTGACAACAAATTTGGAGAGTAGCTGTTGCGAACTGTCAATGATCCATAGACATTAGCCAAATTTGACCGTTTTGGGGGTTCTGTGCTGAAATCAATATTACCTGATTTGAAGCAATATTTTTATTGCATTGGTACTGTCTTTTGGAAATAAGAGTAGATTTTTCTGGTATTATAACTATTACTAGTTTATTTTATGTTCTCGCAGAATATTGCTAGTGAATTGATGAAATTGGATGGAGTTTCTGGGTTGACCAGTAATTGAACGGAAGTAATTTCATATTTGACAATATTGATGTATATTTCACTCGTGTTGTGTGTAGGGAGTGAACTAAGCTTGAAAAACCACAAAAAAAACATGAAAATTCTGCATTGAGATGGCAGCGGTTGAAGAAAATAGTTGGAACCCCAAAGAACAATTTCTTAATATCAACCCAATCCACGTCGTACCAAATATCAACAATCTAACTAAATTTGCAGATGCTGTGGAGATGTGCAAAACTAAGGAAAACAAAAACTTTCGACGGTCTGATAAAAATGTTTTCATGTACTCAATTTGGAGGGTTTGAGGGGTAAAAAAATCTTACTCCCTCCTAATCCTTTCCGCAAAGTTAGGAGATGCCAAAATTTTGATAGTTCTATTCTGCCTCAAGGACAACCTGAGATACCAAATATCAGCTCTGTTGGTTTGATTGGACATTTGATTAGACATGCCAAGAGTTATATCATCAAAGAAAATTATAAAATCGGGGCCTAGGTGGTTAAAAAGTGATTCCAAATCACAGCGGCCGGCCGTTATTCTTGATAAAAATGCTACCTAGAAACTCATAAATCGTAGTGCAGGAGCAGTGCAAATTGTTTATCATTTCAACTAATTATCAATTCTGCTATGTCGTGGCAACTAAAAAACCTACTAAGTGTATTACTGGTTGTCTGCATGAACGAATAATTAATTATAGGTTACTCTATCGTGTAATTAGAGAAAACTATGGTAAGATCAAGACAATTAGAAAAAATTAATTACCTATTTCACGATTTTCTTGACTCATACATTTTTTATCAATCCTCTACGCGGATTATTCACTTTAAGTACATTAAATATTTTCAGAGGTATAGACAGAAAATACTAGCATACAGTTGGCATTACTATTTCTATAAATAACTCAGCGACCAGAGAAAGGGTAGATGCGTTATAAAATACGGGGTAAAAAATACATCCATCGATTATTCTTATTTTAATTATTGTAGATTAGGAACAAAAAATAGCGAAACGTTGATTTCGTTCGTTCCATGATCATTATTTCGAAAGGAGTAACTATTTATGTCAGGAAAATACAATTATCAATCTGAATACTTCGATTATTCTTTAATATTCAATTTGAATATTTTTTCATTGTGTTGATCTCAAAAAAAATTTCTCATATAAATCGTAAAACACTGAGCTAATGCCATCAGAATGTTATTTCGTATTGTCTTTCTTTGAATTTGATAATGTTATCATTTAGTAATTCTCCCAGAATCTTTCAAGAATTAACAAATTCCTTGAAAAATTTCACTACACAAAATTTTCCTTCTCCACCTCTGTTTATGCAAGATTAATTAATCGTTCGGCAAGGATTCGTGGAAGGGAATTTGAGAAATTCTGAATTCTACTTTCTAGATGGACGTTTTTTAATCCTGCAAATGAAATGAATCTGCAAATGCATATTGCTCTAGATTAATTATTTTGTCGACTTTTCCTCTTATATAAGACTTGATCTTGATTAATAAATTATAAAAAGAGGGAAAAGAAAGCGGAGAAGTCCTTGTGAAACGAAGGAGAGTGAAAGACGGAAAAGGGGGGTTCGTAAAAGGATTTCCCCAAGCTTTCCATGAAAAATGGTTTAAAAATTTAATTATCTTGACATCAACTAGGGAAATCCTCAAAGTGGAAATCCGCCTCTCCAACGAAATTAAGTTTCACGTCAAGAAGTTGATAGATATGCTAATGGCATGGATTATATGAATATATATTTATTTATGTTCGTCAAAGATAATGTGCTAATTTTCGCGATGATTCTTTGATGAATTATCATCAAAGAATCATTATATATATATATATATATATATATATATATATATATATATATATATATATATATATATATATATATATATATATATATATATATATATATATATGTATTAACATAGATTCAGAGAGACATACATAGATACAAATAATTTTTCTCATTCGACTGGATTTGTTTTTGTTTATTTTGAGTGTTCTCTTATAATTTTGTTCGATGCTGTTTTCTCTCTGGCATATACAGAAAGCTTCACATTCAATGCCAATATATTTTGTAATACCTGCATTTTCATCTACTGCTTTAAGTTTGATTTCATTATTTATTTATCACAAATTCAAGTTCACTTCATTGTTGTTGATCCTATAAACATTTTTATGGTTTGTAAGTGATATTAGATATATTATATCCAGCGGGACTAGGCATTTGTATATGACGTCGATCGGGAACAGTGTTGCCAGAAATGATAAATAATCTCAGATCTAATAAGCTGACCCAATTTCCAACAAATATGAGATATAGAGGTTAGCGACTGTTAAACGTGAAAGTAGGTCTAGAGGGTCAGACAACATAGCAATTTTTGAAACAGAATGACAACTTCACATTCTATTCATGTATATATATATATATATATATATATATATATATATATATATATATATATATATATATATATATACCTATATATATAGGGGTATTCAAGTTCGAATCTATGCATGGGGATGTCGATAACGGTAAGAGATGCAGGGTTGGTTGAATGGGAGCAAAGTTGCATATATAAGAGGTCAATTATAGGAATAAAGAATGATGAATGAAGAAATTTCATATGTTTGATGTTGTAGGACAATATATTTTTATTTTTATATTGTCTGACGTTCATTTTTAATTTATAACTTGAACAGAACGAATTTTTCATTATGCAAAAAAAAGCTTTGTTGGATAAGCGGTATGGTTGTAACTCAAATAGGAGTTAAATTAACATAAAAATATAATAGATACCGTAAATAATGAAAATTAATGGAAAAAGAAGGTGATAAAATTCATTAAGATTGAATTATTCCAACGAGGGTAAAAAGACTGTCAAAACTGATACTCAGTGGTATAGGTATATATATATATATATATATATATATATATATATATATATATATATATATATATATATATATATATATATATATATATATATATATATATATATATATATATATATATATATATATATATATATATATATATATATAAATATATATATATATATATATATATATATATATATAAAGATATATATATATATATATATATATATATATATATATATATATATATACAGGACTATTCAAATTCGAGTCTATGCATGGGGATTTCGATAACGGTAAGAGATAGACGGATTGTTAAACGTTTGTAATTCAGATGAAAATACTATCACAATATGAAACATGCCTCTTGGCATTCAAAAAAAATGTAATTAAAAATACAAGTCCGTATTTGAAGATTAAAAGTTGAGGGTTTGTACAATACCTTGTATATAATTTTTATTCAGATATTTGGATAGCCTACAAAAAGCTGCAGTATCAAATTGTTTTACAAAAATTCCTAAAATAAAAAGATATAGGCAAAAGAAGAATTTCAACATCAGATATTTTTTATCCATATTATTGACCTCTTGTATATGAAACATTGCTCCCATTCAATTAACCCTGTATCTCTTACCGTTATCGACATCCCCATGAATACCCCTGTATATAATATATATATATATATATATATATATATATATATTTATATATTTAATTATATATATTTTTATATATATATATATATATATATATATATATATATATATATATATATATATATATATATATATATATATATATCTATATATGTATATATATATATATACATATATATATATATATATATATATAATATATATATATATATATATATATATATATATATATATATATATAGGTATATATACATATATATATATATATATATATATATATATATATATATATATATATATAATATATATATATATATATATATTATATATATATATATATATAGGTATATATACATATATATATATATATATATATATATATATATATATATATATATATATATATATATATATATAGGTAGGTATATATATATATATATATATATATATATATATATATATATATATATACATATATAGATATATGAATAAATGAAATGGAGCCATAATATACTTCACAAGTTATAGATGCATCAGCAAAATAAAATAAAATTCGTACCTACTTAAATAACTAGTTGAAATAGAATATGTACAACTTTCTGGTCTGTATATTAGACCGTTTTAAAGTGAATGTTAATCGTGAATTTAGACAATTTAAACAGACCTCAGCACCACAAAAACGAACACGTCCAACATTTCGCTGCAAAAATCGTCAAATACGTAATTCTATTCATCATACGAAAAATATTCATCTGATTAAAATTCGAAAACTCGAAAATTTCAAACGAATCAGATCCAGTTCGGCTTTTCAACTCGAACCCGATTAACCGAACGGAAAAATAGGCCGCAATTTGGGCCTTTGAACCTGACGATATGTTACGGTTCTGTGCACACGTATGATATTTATATTTCGAATTAGTACATGGCCCATTCAAAGGAATCGGTGGCATGGAAACGTATACGGACACAAAGCGAGGTACCCGAAGGGTGAAGACTCCACTGATGCATCTAATCTGTGATTAATTGGTATTTTTCATTTTTTAACATTTGAATTATGTGACGTTAAATGTAAACTAGCTTTGTTTAATGTATGGCGACGTTGATAATATTAATGGGTTTGCAATTTTTTTTGTTGAAGACAACTCTTGGATATGATTTTCAAGTTTTATATTATTCTTATTATAATGAGAGCTAGATGAGGGTCAATTTGAAATGCAGGTAAAGAAGGACAATGAAGTTCAAATAGTTTCAGATTGAGCTCATTTCAAAAGGAAAAAAAGATTATTTGAAGAGATCTATGTTTCGACATTGAGTTGTTAGGTCATAGGCTCATTGAAACTGTATTTTATTATATCTTTCTTGAAAAATTCTGTTCATTATTCTATGAAGAAATTGAATCCTTAAAAAAAATATCAGATTCAAAGCAAAATGTAGGTATATATATATATATATATATATATATATATATATATATATATATATATATATATATATATATATATATATATATATATATATATATATATATATATATAAATATATATATATATATATATATATATATATATATATATATATATATATATATATATATATATAAATATATATATATATATATATATATATATATATATATATATATATATATATATATATATATATATATATATATATATATATATATATATATATTAAAAATTAAATAATAAGAAAACAACTTGTCTAAAAACCACAAAATGAAAATAACTTTTTATTCGACTAGTTTTGCCTGTTACAGCATTATCAAGACAGAATAGGTACATGTATTCAGTCTTGATAATGCTGTAACAGGCGAAACTAGTCGAATAAAAAGTTATTGTCATTTTGTGGTTTTTAGACAAGTTGTTTTCATATTATTTAATTTTTAATATAAATATGAACTACCACAGAGTTGATTCATCGTCCATCGAATTTATATATATATATATATATATATATATATATATATATATATATATATATATATATATATATATATATATATATATATTTATATTTATATATATATATATATATATATATATATATATATATATATATATATATATATATATATATATATATATATATATATATACATGCAGGTTCCTAACGTCCAATAGACTTGTTAACATTATAAATTACCCAAATAATCAATTATTTGAACCACTGAAACTAGTAGACATACACAAATATCCATACCTAACCCAGGGTTCGAACCCAGCACGCCTGCTAGAAAAGGCGTGTATATAAAAAGTTTATTAGAACGAGTATTCACTGGTTAAGTGTTATGATTTCTATTTCTCAACATAATATTCAAGAAAGACTAATCCGATGTAGAGAGTGAAAGGTCAAGTTCTAGGTACTGATACCAATATTTTTTTTCAAGTAGTAGAATGTGAAGTCCCACAATATTAGTGCAATCGAAATAAACTGGGAAATCCCTTGATATTCTAATCTTAGCATTCCTCTTGGTATGTATATAAAGTTCATATGAGCAAGATTTACTTCAGTAACCAATCCAAGTTGTAAAATTTCGAATAATAATTTGTACAAAATGCAAATTTCAGTAAGCAAGTAAGTACATTATAATTTTAAAACGTAATTATTCTTCAATTAATACGCTTATGAAAAATTTCCAATAAAAAATATATATTTTTCTTTAAGTAGAGTATAATTCAAATAAAGTATTACAGATTTGTTTTCGAATATTGATGAGAACTTCGTGCGTAAACTAGAATCAACGACCTTTTTATTCGAGAGATTTGATATTTATTTTCTTCAATTTCAACGTTATTTATATTTCATTAATCTCAATTTATCAAAGAATGTTATTTACAAATATTCTATTATAATAAACTTATCTTCATTCAAAGAAATTAGTATTTTACTCTTTTACTTTCATTTCAATTTTCAATACATTTATTTCAGTCATCGAATTTTCATAACAAATGTTCAAATATTCATTATCTCCGTAAAATGGAAAATGTATATTCCAAAGAACAAAACAATAGTCGGAGATGGAAGGAGGGATGCATTTTGTTGAAAAATCGAGTTTTTTTCGAGAAATTGGACGTAAATTGAAGTTTATCTTCGAAGGTTTTCTAGGTATTGTGATGTGCACTTATAAACTAAAAATGAAAAATGAACCATATTCTTGATATAAAATAGGAACAACCAACTTTTGAATGAAGTCATATAGAGCCATCTTCTAAAATTTTAAGGAGCAGTTGATTATATTCTATCGGCAACAATAGAAGTACCACAAAAATTTGTGTGATGGTGTTATATGTAACTGTCAGCAGGAGAGCGGACAGGAGGCAATCATAAATAGTTTTTTTCGTGTAAAATTGCGTTTTTACAAAAAATACAATACAATGGTAAACTTAATAAGCAAAAACTCTATCTAAATACAAAATTTCATCCAATTCGTTAGAGAAGTTACTGAGATGTCATGAACTATATCATGAAACGTATTCAATGAAGTCGTTTTTATTATTCAAATGGCGTGTTACTGCTGAAAAAGACATGTAAATAAATAGGTAAATATATATATATATATATATATATATATATATATATATATATATATATATATATATATATATATATATATATATGTGTGTGTGTGTGTGTGTGTGTGTGTGTGTGTGTGTGTGTGTGTGTGTGTGTGCAAGAATTGCTCGTTCAAATATATAAGATAATTTATGATCCATAATAATTATTATCATAGTTCAAATCATATATCAATTTTTGTTCTCAGAATGTCTAGGATATTCCTGTTCCTTTTTGGACTTTTGTCTGTGGCAATTTTGGGTGTGTATGGTGCTGACAATGGCCCAGTTACCAATAATCCACCAACATACAGACCTAGGACTCAACCTACTTGGAGATTTCGTCGGGATATGATGGACCAACAAGCACCGATATATGGTGGAAAGTAGTGAATATTGAACTTGAACTTAGATTCCCAACCAATTCCTACCAATGAATCTTCAGATTTATTTCAAGTTCGTGTGAATAACCATAGAATAAACATTTATTTTCATGATAATAAAATGCATTAAATATAATGTTAATTTTTTTTTTTAAATCGAAGTAACCTTTTCTTGATCATATCGAAAAATAAGAACACGTTCATTTAAACATAATTTTCACTATATTTACAATTAAATGATAATTGTTTCGATAACACAATGCCTTCATCAGTTTTAGTTACAAGATAGTTTGTAACTGAAACTGATGAAGACAGGGCCGTAGCCAGCACTGCTTTCTAGAGGGGGCTAATCAAATTCTTGAGGTGATTTGTTTTTTACAAAGTACTAAAATAAATATACGTGAAAAAAGACAGGAATATACAGCTTTATCTGTCTTTTTACCTAGAAAAGTATACTGGAAAACGATTATTCATTGAAAAACATTTTGGAAAAATAAAAAAAATTATTCTAATAAAAATAATAACTAAGAAATCTCTCATAGAAAACTCTCAATAAATAAAACATATAGCTTATAAATAGACAACCAAGTTTATATTCTCTCTCTTGCTTCGTCACTTGTTTGCGCTTAATCGCTTTTAGTTGTGTTTCTATTTCCACTTACGTAGAATATAATATTCTGAGTTCGAAAATGAATTGAAGGCTAATAATATTTTATCAGAAGAGGTAGAAGAAATTAAAGGAAAATATGTGGATTTTATTCAAGTACTTTTACTTGAATTAATCAAACGCATACCCTCGCATTTAAATGTTTTTCGGCAGATAATAAGTTTTAGTCCTGCTATAATTTTATATCCAGTCCAAAGAACGAAATTTTTTGAGCTGCCACTCACTTTTGTTACTCCCAATAGAATATCTGACATAGAGATACAATAAAGAAACTTGTTAAATGTCGATTGGAAAGAGATGTTTGGTGAATCAGTCCTTGATAACCCTATAATTTTTTGGAGGAAGGTTATAGATTGAAAAAATGCAGCCCATTGATTCATGTTTAAAGATTTAGCTCTATTTGCATTTACTCTTCTAAGCTTACCGTCATCCAATGCATTCTTGGAGAGTATATTTTCATTGATAAATATTGTTAAAAAAAATTCGAAACAAAATGATACTAAAAATGTTAAATTCAGTTGTGTCTATTAGATCTCACTATGCAATAAATGAGATTTGATTTGAGCCTAGCAAAGCTATGTATGCAAAATTTATTTACGATATATATCAATAGCAGAAACAATCCATAACTTCAACTACAGATAAAGATGATGATGAGGTCATGATATTTTGTGAAAAGTAGATTTGTTTGTAACTGGGCTAGTTTTATGTTTCAACGTAGATATAAACATTTTTGGTTTGTAATAATCCTGGTATCTTTTCTAGAGATGTCTTAAATAATTCCAGAGTGGGCTCAGCCCCCTCTGGCGCCCCCTTGGCTACGGCCCTGGATGAAGACACTGTGTTGTCGAAACAATTCTCATTCAATTGTAAATATAGGGGAAATTAAGTTCAAATGAAGCAGTTTCATTTCATAAAGTGAATATGTTGCTTTGTGGTGTCTTCCATATATCTTGCATATTTATATCTTCAGAAAATTATTAGAATTATAAAGCATTGAAAAAGTCTCATGAGCAGCAGAGGTATGTTACTAAGATCATTTTACGTACAAATACTTAACCTCCTAAGATGATTTGGAGAGACTGTGGAGGTGATCAAAACCTCTACGAAAATCCACGAAATGTCTACATTGAAATGGCGACGGTTTTTTTGCCGCTCTAACTCTATGTAAAGGTGGGGAGATGCACAAAACCTCAAAAACCAAGGATAAATATTCTGTTGATTTAGATTTTCAGATCTAAAATTAACATATCTAATTCTCAAAAATGCATAACCAGTTTTTTTTATATCACTATGGACCTAGAGTTCAACACCAGTTCATATTGGCCAATCAACTTGAAAACATTATACATTACCCTAATAATTAAATTATTTGAACCACTAAAACTCAAAGACATACACAAACATCCATACCTAATCCAGGGTTCGAACCCAGCACGCCTGCTCCATAAGGCTTTTGTATAAACACTTTACTATAATGACTTTTCACTTCTGATAAAGTATCACATGTGTTCTATGAGTCGACATAATATTCAAAAAGCAATTATAAGATGGACTGAGTGAAAGGTTATGTTTTACTGATTATTATATTTTTCATGCAGAGTAATGTAAACAATTTTAGAGCAATCGAAATAAACTGGAAAATTCCTTAATATTCTATTTTTTACATTCGTCTTGGTATGTATATAAGTTCATGTAAACAAGATATACATCATTAAGTATTCCAATTTCTAGAATTTCAAAAACTCATCTGTGCTAAATGCAATTTTCACTAAGCAAGTAAGTATAATTATTAAAAAACCTACTCTTCAATAAATACACTGATAAATTATAATTTTCCAACTCAAAATTTTTATTTTTCGTTATGTAAAGTAAAATCTGAATGAATTTCTACAAATTTTATTGAGATGATGAAAAATTCGTTAGTTCACTAGAATCATAAAACTTTTTATCTGAGAGATTCAATATTAATTTTGTTCAATTTCGATGTTATTTATAATTCATTCTATTCAATTGGAAAATGTTTGTAAGAAATATTTTATTATTATGAATCTTTTCTCATTCAAAGAAATCACTATTTTACTTTTTCACTTTTATTTTAATTTGTTATACGTTTATTTCAATAATCGAATTGTCCTAACAAATATTCGAATATAAAATGAAAAATATATAGTTCTAATAAACAAAGCACAAGTTGGAGATGGAAGATAATTGATAAAATGTCAGCATATGGGCGATCTAGCTTCGCTGGGTATTTTTTTTTTAAATCGTGTTTTCTCGGAAGATATATATATTTATACGAATACGAAAGTAGAATAAAGTTAAATGTTTTCTTCGAGATTTTCTAGCAAAAAACTAAACAGTATGCTTGGTCTTATCCAAATAAGAACATCCAACATTGGGAAAGTGTCATATAACGCAATTTCACAAAATTTTATGTTAACGGATGATTATCATTAATCGGCAACGATACAAGTACCACACAAATTTATGAGATGGCGTTATATGAAATTGGCAGCTTGAGAGCGGACATTGTGTATAAAATTATATTTTTACAAAAAAAATATGTATATATATATATATACATATATATATATATATATATATATATATATTTATATATATATATATATGTGTATATATATATATATATATATATATATATATATATATATATATATATATATACAGGGTGTCCCACTGGGAAAGAACGCGATCTGTATATGGAAAACTACACATAGGAAACTTTTGAAAATTTGACAGTATACTAATGTTGATAGGGGCAACTCGACTAAAATATGTTCAAGATGGTGGCACTTCCGGTTATACCGGAAGTATATACCAACTTGCTTATTTTAAATTAGATACCCTATATATTAATACATTTTTAGATTCTACGCAAGATTCTAGGCAGATATTATGTATTATGTCCTTTACCTAAGTCTGAGCGTTTTTGACATATTTAGGTTTTTATGTCGAAAATGACGATTGCAAGCTCTAATATAATTATTAATTGTTCCTATAAGGATTCCCGTATTACTTACTTTGGGGTAGAGTCCTTATTGAAATAGACTTGCTTCAATAGATTTTGTATAGTATTTGGATAACTAATCATACAGGGTGTTCAAAAAAAAAGGACTAAAATTAGATTGAGAAAACTGACAAAAATCAATTTTTTCAAATGGAAACCCCCCATTTTTCTTATTTTGTAGTATTTAGCATTTAAAAAGAAGGTAACTTTGTATAAAGTTAGCTATACCTAAAATTTGAAGTTTTTGAAATATTGCCAATTTAATATTTTTATATGGCGATTTTGCATTTAATCGTTAAACAATTAAATCTAGGATAGCCACGATCGTATTTGACATTTCAAATCATCGTAATGGCACCCCGGTTAAATTATACAAACGAAAATTATTTAAACTTTTAAGTCTTATCTAAATCATTTTCATTTAAATGCTGCACTAATGAAAATATGGATAGCAAAGGGATGATATTTGTGTTTCCGTAAAATTCTTAGAACTGACGATCTAGATAAGCCTGATTCTAATGCTATCTGCCTTGAAGATTTTGTTGGATATGCTTCAAAATATCCCTAAATTGCTATTTCAATATTCTCATTGTTAACAACTGGTTTCTTTTTGTACACTTATGCCTTTACGGATCCAAAATTCTTGAAGTTTTCTATAATTCGTTTAACAGTATTTGGTGATGGTTTTTGTTTATGAGGATATCGGGTCGCACATGTATCACATGTTCTTGAAATAATTTATCACATTGTCCATGAATAATGAATAAGTTTAAATAATCTTCGTACGTATAATTTAACCGGGGTGCCATTACGATGATTTGAAATGTCAAATACGATCGTGGCTATCCTAGATCTAATTGTTTAACGATTAAATGCAAAATCGCCATATAAAAATATTAAATTGGAAATATTTCGAAAACTTCAAATTTTAGGTATAGATAACTTTATACAAAGTTACCTTCTTTTTAAATGCTAAATACTACAAAATAAGAAAAATGGGGGGTTTCCATTTGAAAAAATTGATTTTTGTCAGTTTTCTCAATCTCATTTTAGATCTTATTTTTTGAACACTCTTTATGATTAGTTATCCAAATACTATACAAAATCTATTAAAGCAAGTCTTTTCCAACAAGAAATCCATCCCAAAGTAAGTAATACGGGAATCCTTATAGGAACAATTGATAATTATATTAGGGCTTGCAATCGTCATTTTTGACATAAAAACCTAAATATGTCAAAAACGCTTAGACCTAGGTATGGGACAAATACATAAAATCTGCCTGAAATCTTGCGTAGAATCCAAAAATGTATTAATATATAGGGTATCCAATTTAAAATAAGCAAGTTGGTATCTACTTCCCGTATAACCGAAAGTGCCACAATCTTGAAAATAATTTAGTCGAATTGCCCCTATCGCGTTCTTTCCCGGTGGGACACCCTGTATATATATATATATATATATATATATATATATATACAGAGCCGGATTTACCAATTTGTCGCCCAAGGGCCCAACGTATTTCTCCGCCCCGCCTCCCAAACGCGACAATTTGCCACACTTAAAATAATACTATTTGAACATCAATTTTTTTAAAATAAATTCGAATAACATCTTAATAATGCCATAGCTTTATATAACCTCACTATGATCAAGGAATGATTGCTAATTAGTACTTTGTTATGTGGAATATTTGCAGAGAATCTATAATTTTCTTTCACACATCAAGATATCGTTCTAAGTGTTAAACTAAACATAGTACAATTATTGTTATCATAATTAACTGAAAAATATGAATTAAAGGAAAAGTTACATGTTTCGTCACTTGTTGCCGACGAGATTAGAAAAAAAACCAGTAGTTCATCATTTTGTTTTTTGTCTCATTATTGTTTACCAACCATTCAAAAATTTTTTTCACTCATTTTGAAACCACATAAACTAAAAAAAAATTAATTTGGTTTTTTTCAAAGTGGATTGTAACATCAGGAAATTAAGAAATCGAAAACGATTCAATGATAAACCTGTTTATTGAGAGCTGAAACATTCAATTTATAGTGAAACTTTTCAAAAAGTTTATACTCAAGTTTTCAGATTTTTTTACGCCTAGCTTTAATATTAGCGAATGTGTCAACGACATCATTAAAGTCAAGTTAACACGTAAAGTCTTTTTCTATGGTTAAAATAGCTGAGTTAACTAACCTTTACTGGCCAACATTTGATCTTAAATAATTTTTTACTCGTTAAAGAATAGAAAATGAACGTATGCTGCACAGTTGCTGGCTGGTGTACACAAAAACATCATAAGAGCTATCCTCACTTTTGGTTATAAGTTCTGGAGATCTTTGGACAAAATATATCTGTTCAATTGTGACAGCGACATTTCTTCTGTGGATGCCTTTTCTTTACACAGAGCTTTCAAATGATGACATTCAACAAGAAAAAGA
>JARQZK010002931.1:0-90000 GCA_030704885.1 Cynegetis impunctata | reverse complement strand
TAACAGATGATTATCGTCCATCGGCAATGATACAAGTACCGCACAAATTTACGAGATAGCGTTATATGGAATATAGTTTTTTTTTGTGAAATTCCATTTTTACAAAAAATATGTATATAGGTATATTCATATAATATACATACATATAAGTATATATATATATATATATATATATATATATATATATATATATATATATATATATATATATATATATATATATATATATATATATATATATATATATATTATATATATATATATATATATATATATATATAATATATATATATATATATATATATATATATATATATATATATATATATATATATATATATATATATATATATATAAAAATAATAATATAAATTTGATACTTTTTCGATCCTTTGGTTAATTTGACAATTCAAAGTTAATCAGGTAAGTGGTCAATGACTATTGGTTGCTCCCTTTTTCTTATTTATTCCTCAATATTTATTTATATTCCAATTGTGCGTCGATCGGTTTGTTTGTTTTCCTTTGACTTCGCATTCTTCGTTTTATATGCAGTACAGTGTCATGTCTATTCTCGATGTTCAATTTGTTTTACTATTTTTCTATTTTAGAGCTTGTGACCGACTAGTTTCACTTCTGTGAGTGTTATTCAATTTATAAGTATTTTAGTAATATAGCATATTATATTATAGATCCTCTTGAAAAATTCTCCAAATAAGGGACGAAATATTGAGGAATAATAAAGAGAAAGGAATTAACCAATAATCGTTTACCCTATTAACTTTGAATTATCATATATATATATATATATATATATATATATATATATATATATATATATATATATATATATATATATATATATATACATATATATTATATACACATCCAGAATGCTATAGTAGTTTCAATTATATAACAATTTTTTTTTTGTAGAATGTCTAGGATATTGCTTTTTCTCTTCGGACTTTTTTCTGTGGCAATTTTGGGTGTGTTCGGAGCTGTTAAAGGCCCCATTACTAATAATAATCCACAACCATGCAGATGTACTCCTACGACTCAACCTACTTGGAGAATTCGTATGGAAAAGATTGATCAAAAAGGCCCGTTTTCTGAGGGAAACTATACCTACTCGATTAGGAACTGAAAGACTCGATTGAGAACTAGAAGTATTCATTTTAAGTCCGTGTGAATAAGCATATATTTTTATAATAGTACAATTACTAAAAGGTAGAAGTTAATACGTTGCTTCATTATGTCGTCCACATATTATGCACATTGAAATATTCAGTTAATTATATGAAGTTACATAACAGTAAATTAGAAAATCTCATGAGCAGCGGAGGTCCATCACTTAGGTCGTATATTTCCCTCAATTTTGTTTTTTTATATGAAAATTTTCAAAAACGAAGTCACTCTGGAGATGCTGTGGATGAGAGAAAATCCTCCTGGAAAAACCAAGAAATCTCTACATTCAAATGGCGACGGTTACAAGAGACAGTTGAAATAGCCAAAATGTACTTCCCTAATATCAACTCAATTCACGTAGGTGTGGAGGTGCACAAAACCTCTAAAATGAGGGAAAGACATGGAACCTTCATATAAAACTAACGGCAGCTCAGAAAAGAAGTTCATAATACAAAAAAAAGATACTTTGGAGGGAGTTAGGGTATTAAAAAATCCCCTCTATAGCCTCCAAAATGTTCAAGGAGGCTGAATTTTTTACATAATTAGATTCGCTATATATATATGTATATATATATATATATATATATATATATATATATATATATATATATATATATATATATATATATATATATATAACAAACATGATTATTTTGACTGGTTACGTTATAATATATCAAAGAAGAAATATATATATCTGGGGGTCAGCCCCCCAATCAATCTGTATAAAAACTAATTACATTTAAAAGGATATGAAAACCTATCTACCTACCAACTTTCAACCCTATTGTTTCAAAATTGCGCCCCTTATCGTGTAAACAAGATTTATTTCCTCCCCGGGTATCAACCCCCAACCAATTCGTACCCAAACCAATCACATTCAAGATATCATACGAAACTAACTACCTACAAACTTTCCTTTTGCTTCAAATGGGAGCCCATTATTGCGTAACCAAGATTTATTACCTCCCCTGGGAGTCAACCCCCTAACCAATGCTAACCAAAACCAATCCCATCCAAGATATCATACGAAACTACATATTTACAATTTTTCAACCATATTGCTAAAAATTTGCGCCCTCTATAATGAAAAAAACTTTAAAATAAATACATACATATATATATATATATATATATATATATATATATATATATATATATATATATATATATATATATATATATATATATATATATATATATATATATATATAGAGAGAGAGAGTAATGATTATTGAGTTTTTGGTGCTAAGCATTATAAAAAGTCATGAAACGAAAAATTATTTTTTCCGCAAACGTCAAAAAAAGACGACTTTTTCAACCTCAGCTCTCAATGTTGAAGTTTGATTTCACAGAAGTCCTTTTGTTTCCACTTTTTTGTCCGGCCGTAAGCGTACAAAAAAGAACACTTTTTTGTACTCTGACACGTCAATATCAAGAACGTCGGGCGGCGTACAGTTGGTTTCTGAATCCGACATAATGTAATCTGTAAGAAAAATTTTATATATTTTAATACAAGTCATTTCTTAATACTCGGGTACTTACCAAAAACGCACAGTCCTATAATGAGTAGATTAGTGACTGACAATTATTTTGTTGAATTGTGAAATTTGAGTTGCCTTGACATCTGTATAATTTTGATTACCATGTATTTTAAGAAATAATTGTAAATGCGGCAACGTCGCTAAAAATAACGAAACCGTAAAGGGATTTTATACCTTTCTGTTCTGTTTCAGATTTGCGCCAAGCAACTATTAACAAATACAGTCCGCTAAACAAAATTCTATGTTTTAATCTATTACCTATTTGAGTCAGCAAAAAACAGAATTTTGGTCCTACGAGTCGGATGTATCAAGAAGTAAATAAAAAGTTATTATTACATAAATAGTTATCTAGTTTATTCAAGAAAACATCAAGAAATCTCCAGAACAACACGTGTTCATTGGCGCCGAGGCAGTCGACCAGCTAAGCAGCGACTTTGTGATCTACCTATTCAATCAACTTCGGCAGTCAGCAAGGATTTGGGTGATTGGACTAAACCATTATTTTATTTGCGTTTGCAATCCTATTATATAAAGAACCAAGAGGTATTTATATATTCAATTTTCCAATTTATCCATTGGCACGCTACGTATTTTTAAGGTCTGTTTGATATTACTTTATACTTTATAATTTTCAAAACATATACCAGGTAAACCTTTTGTAAAATACCTAGGTATAACACGGTATAACATTCAGATGAACGATTTTTTTGAATTTTCAACTAAGCTAATCCAGTCAGGTTGGATTTAGTATCATTTGAGAGCATACCTACGTACTTGAATAACCATTGTTTTGGTATAGTTTGGGTTTATTACTATTCATAATTTTATCTCAGCTACGTTCGATATTACGAAATTTACGATAAGATCTATTTTTCTGTTTCATAGTTTGTCCAATTATTTACTATTTAAAATATTATGATGACTGACACGGCTAGTAGTCCTGATAATTCAGCATCCATTATAAGGGATGAATTTAAAAAATTGATAAGAAACAGAGGGAGCATTAAACAAAAATTAACCATTTTAGAAAAATTTGTAGATTCAATAATGAATATACAAGGTTCAGTTAAAAAACTGAGTTTAACTGATGTTGAGTTAAGGTCAAATACAGGGCTCAAATTATTAGAAGAATTCGATAAGGTGCAATCAGAAATTGAATCTTTGTGCGACGAAGAAGATTTAGATTACAAGGAACGGGAGGAATTTCAGAATAGATTTTATTCCGCTCAAGATTTCTTATCACAATATATAAATAGTGAACGCAGATCTACTGCCATTGCTGAACACCAAAGTTCATCCTCTTTTAATGTTAATTCCCTCCAACCGCAAGCTCAAGCTTCATCCAATATAAATGATTCCTTACAAAATGTTTTGTTGCCTAAATTAAAATTACCTTCATTTTCTGGGGATTATGAGCAGTGGCTCAACTTTAAACTCAATTTTACTTCCATCATATCGAGCAATGTAAGTTTGACAGATTTACAAAAATTCCAATTTTTAAAGGCTTCACTGGAATCCCGATATATTGACGGCCTAGAAGCTTCAGATAAACCATATGAAAGAGCATGGACTATTTTGTGTGATAAATTTGACAGAAAACAGTTTTTATTAGATACACATTTTCAAAAAATGCTTAAAATTCAACATATTAATAAAGAAAATTTCCATCAGTTTAGAAGTATGTTAGACCAGTTGACAAAACATATTACAGCTATTAAAAGTTTAGGTTTAGATTATAAAACTATGTTAGATGGCCTCATAATTCATTTAATGTCAAATAAATTAGATAAAACTAGTTTACGAGACTGGAAAGAGATTGAACATAATTCAGAATTACCTTCTCTGGATCAGTTCATAGATTTTATAAAAAATAAAGTTGATCTACTTCAATCCTTAAAACACTCCTTTAAATTAACTCAATCAAGTGTGCCACCTGTTCACAATTCTAGAAAATTCGATAGACCTCATAACGGTCCTAGCCATTCTCAGATCCATCTGAGCTTAGATAACTCAAGTCGTAATTCTCGACAAAGTAATCTAAATAGCCAAGTAAAATGTAATTTTTGCAAGAAGAACCATCTAATTTATAGCTGTCCAGATTTTCTGTCCTTGCCAATCATGGAAAGGATTGATAATGTCAAAAAACTAAAACTATGTCAAAACTGTCTACGTACCGGACATAATCATAACCAGTGCAGGCTGAGATCCTGTAACATTTGTAAGGCACAAAATAAGGATCTCAAACACAATTCTTTAATTCACTTTGATAAAGGTACGAACACTCCTAGCGAGCCTTCAAGTAGTGTTGAGGACACACCTCAACACAGTTTTAATTTAATGGTTAAGCCACATGAAAACATACCAACTGAAATTCTTCTATCAACTATTTTATGCAAGGTTAAAGATATCCACGGTAACTATCACCCATGTAGATTGTTATTAGATTGTGGAGCCCAATCAAATTTAGTTAGCCAAGAATTCTGAGACAGGTTAAAGATTAATTGCACACCCACAAAGTTGCAATTGTTGGCATTAATCAGATAGTTTCTCAACTTAACAAAAAATGTACTGTCTCTTTATTTTCAAATTCATCTAATTTTCATTGTACAGTTTCTTGCTTTGTTGCCCCTACTATTAGTACTAAAATCCCAACCTATCAGTTCAATACAATAAATTGGAATATCCCGGAAAACATCCAATTAGCAGATCCCAGTTTTTCTGTTCCCGGAAATATTGACATGCTGATAGGGGCAAGTCTATTTTGGGAATTCATACTTGATGGCAAAATTAGACTGGGTAGTAACCTTCCTTCTCTCCAAAATACCCACTTTGGCTACGTTGTAACAGGGAGTATTCCACTCGATTCCAAATTTTCTATTTGTAACTTTTCCAAGGTCCATATCCCAGAGGACGACCAATTAAAAAGATTCTGAGAACTGGAAGAGGTCAAAGTCTCCACTCTAATCTCAAAAGAAGACCAAGAGTGTGAGGACATTTTCAACAAAACAACGTATAGAAATGAACAAGGTCAATTCGTGGTCCAATTTCCACTCAAACTTCTCCTCGTCTTTCTGGTGACAGCAAAACAACTGCCATAAAAAGGTTCCATTCTCTTGAAAAATGATTTAATGACGAAGATTTTAAGCGTTTATATTTCGAATTTATTAACGAATACGAGTCGTTAGGTCATATGAGCAGAGTTGACAAGGGCGAGAGTTCAAATTCTATTTCCTATTTTTTGCCACATCATGGCGTATTAAAAGAATCTAGCTTAACCACCAAATTAAGGACCGTATTTGACGCAAGTTGTGCCAGTTCCACTGGATGGTCCTTGAATGATTTACAGTATGTTGGACCTAAAGTCCAAAATGATATTATAGACATCCTACTTCGCTTTAGAACTTACACATATGTAGTCTCGGCTGATGTTTCCAAAATGTTTAGATGTATCCTAATGGATTCAATTCATAGACCACTTCAACAAATTCTGTGGCGTGAAAATCCAAAAGCAGAGTTCTCAATTTATCAATTAAATACTGTATCGTATGGAACCACGTCCGCTCCCTATTTGTCTATTGCCTGTAAAAGAAAACTCGCTGCCGAGTATATACACGAGTATCCTACAGCATGTAAGGTTATTTTAAAAGATTTTTATGTAGACGATCTTTTGACAGGATCCAATGATCAACATGAACTTGCAAATTTATGTAAACAAATATATTCTATTTTAGAGTCAGCTCATTTTATTCTGAGAAAATGGATTTCCAATGACACGCAGATTTTATCCAATTTAGAATATTCGAATATTTCCAATGCAGTATTGAATATAGGTAAAAATGAAAGTTGTAAAACCTTAGGAGTTCAGTGGATGCCTACTACAGACACCTTACAATATAATACTGGACAATTCACATACAACGATAAAATTACTATTACCAAAAGGTATATACTGTCTACTATTGCACAAATTTATGACCCCTTGGGTCTTTTGAGTCGAATTATAATAATTTCGAAGATAATTATTCAACGTTTGTGGAGCTTGAAATTATCCTGGGATAGTACCATTCCCAACGATCTTGAAAGATCATTTTTAAGATTCTACAGTAGCTTAAGTAAACTTCAAAATTCAGATATTCCCAGAAATTGCATACCTAAGAATTTTAATCTTATTGAATTGCATTGTTCTTGCGATGCATCAAAAGATGCATATGCAGCTGTTGTATATTTGAGAAGCATAAATAGTAGAGATGAATTTCAGTCACATATACTATGTGCTAAGAGTAAAGTCTCTCCTCTTAAGACAATTACAATTCCCAAGCTAGAATTATGTGCTGCTCTACTAGGAGCACAATTAGTTGAACTTGTTAAAGGGGCACTTTCACTACAAGTTCCGATATTCATGTGGCCGGATTCACAAGTGGCTCTCAGTTGGATAAGAACAGAACCTAGTCTGTTACAAGTTTTTGTCTCGAATAGAGTATCCAAAATTCAATCTCTAACCAATTTAGAGGATTGGAGATATGTCAACACAAAGGAGAATCCAGCTGACCTAGCCTCGCGTGGTGTTCCTATAGAGATCCTACTCGACTCCACTTTGTGGTGGACGGGACCTGAGTTCCTTAAAATTTCTGGTTCTAATTTTCCTACAATAAATCTATTTATTCCCATTGACAGATTACCAGAGACGAAAAAGAAAGCTGCTATCCTACAGGTTGTAAATATAGAGCATTTCCCTTTATTCACTAAATATTCTTGTCTATCCAAGTTAAAACGAACTACTGCTTTATGTATTCGATTTATTTGTAATCTTAAAAGAAAAAGAGATAATGAACCCCTAGTCAGTGGTCCAATTACTGCACATGAACTAGAAAAAGCTAACATTTCGCTCCTTCGTCTTGTTCAATCTGAAAGCTTCGGTTTAGAAATTAAAGTATTATCTAGTAATTCCTTGTTAGATAAAAAGCATAAGCTTTCTTCCTTAACTCCTTTTATAGATGATAAAGGTCTCATGCGCGTAGGAGGTCGCCTAAAAAATACATATTTGAGTTATGACGTTAAGCACCCTATTTTATTGGATTCAAATCATCCGTATACTAAATTAATTTTTGAACACAAGCATAAGATTCTTCTGCATCCAGGTCCTTTATTGTTATTAGCCTCAATTAGACAGTTTTATTGGCCGATTAAAGGTCGTAATCTTGCAAAAAAAACTGTTAAGAACTGCTTAACATGTTTTCGATTCAATCCTACCCCACTAGTTTCGCCTATGTCGAGTCTACCAGATAGCCGTTTGAAATTTAAATTTCCTTTTGAAATAACCGGTGTTGACTATGCAGGTCCATTTTTAATTTTAAATAAACAGGGAAAAGGAGCTAGGCTAACTAAGTGTTATTTATGCATTTTTGTGTGCTTCTGTACTAAAGCTGTACATTTAGAAATCATATCTAATTTAACTACTGAGAACTTTTTGGCCTGTTTATCACGTTTTACCTCTAGAAGAGGTACTCCTGCAACTATTTGGTCTGATAATGGTAGTACATTTGTAGGAGCTAGAAATGAGCTAAGAGAATTAGGTAAATTTTTAAGAATAAACAAAGATTCAATTATTGATGGTACCAACGAAAAAGGCATAAACTGGATGTTTATACCACCATATACGCCAAATTATGGTGGCTTATGGGAGGCAGCTGTGAAAAGTGCCAAACATCATTTGAAACGAGTGCTTATTAGTAGGAATGTTACCTTCGAAGAGTTAAACACTTTGGTTATTCAAGTTGAAGGTATTCTCAATTCTAGACCGCTATTTGCTATGTCAAACGACCCTAATGATTTAATGCCAATTACTCCTTGACATTTCCTTCTTGGCCGTTCTCCTACTTTCATTCCGGAACCTGACTTGCAACATATCAGCTCATTCAAATTATCAAGAATTCAACATGTCCAGAAATTGACTCAACAGCTCTGGGCACATTTTTCGAAACAGTATATATCGCAACTACATACCCAATATAAATGGAAGACACCACCTACAGATGTCAATGAAGGCTGTTTAGTGCTAATAAAAAACGATAAACAGCCTCCTTACAAGTGGTCTATTGGCAGAATTTCCAGACTGATCAAAGGCAAGGATGGTGTAGCTCGCACAGCAGAAGTTGAAACATCCAAAGGAAGTGTTTTGAGATCAGTGCGCCACTTGTGCAAGTTACCATTACAAGACGAAACAGACAATTGAACTGTTATTAAAAGTTTAATGATAATTTATACTTATATTTGTTATATTTGCAATGAATGTTTAATTTTATGTTTAACAATCATATTATTTTTGAAGGTACCCTTCAAAGGGGGGAGTATGTATAATTTTGATTACCATGTATTTTAAGAAATAATTGTAAATGCGGCAACGTCGCTAAAAATAACGAAACCGTAAAGGGATTTTATACCTGAGTTCTGTTTCAGATTTGCGCCAAGCAACTATTAACAAATACAGTCCGCTAAACAAAATTCTATGTTTTAATCTATTACCTATTTGAGTCAGCATATTAAACAACATCTACAAAACCAGTAAGCAAAGCAATCTAGTCTCACGTTTCTTCACATCTTATCCTTTTTAAAAATATCACATTAATTATGTCGTTTGAACACCGTTTGCGGAAAAAATCGCATGTTTTATTCGGAGAAAAGCACTTTTTGTGGCTTGACTAAAATTTTTTAGTCTCGCCACAAAAAATATCACTTTTACTCCCAATAAAACAATATACTGAACAAAACTAAATTTGAATTTACTACGTTTATTATCACAAAATATTTTGAAAAATTTTAACACTGCGATTGCAATTTCGGTCACTAGACCATCATCAAGTCCTTAACTCAATCTGCCCGATGATGGTCTAGTGACCGAAATTGCAATCGCAGTGTTGAAATTTTTCAAAATATTTTGTGATAATAAACGTAGTAAATTCAAATTTAGTTTTGTTCATCATGTTAAATTATCACGTAGTAACGACGGATTCCATCAACTATTCAAAAACAATATACTATTGGTCCCAGGCCCAGGTTCAACTTTGCTGATCGCACGCATTATATTGAGCAGGTTTTCAAAGGGAAAACCTACTGAAAAAAGAATTTTAGAGTATCAATGTACCCTTATATTCTTTATTAACCACGCAGTTGTAATATTAAAAACCTATCGAATAACATGGAACAAATCGCAGAAAAAGAGGGCCACATCCGCGAAAGGAAAAACCAAAGCATACATTCGGTTGGTTTCAATTTCTGTTTGTGGCATATTTGAAAGTTAACTCACTACATAATATGAATGCTTTAACTTCGGTCGCCGTTTTACAGCGGCTCAGTCCACTCTTAGCTAGTCGATTCGATTTGGCGGCGAAAAATTTCATTTTGCCAGCATTATAATGCATATATAATGTTATATTGCTGGAAGTTTGCGGCTGCATGTCGAAGCGGCCCGAAAAGTTAGACGGATCTCGTTTATTCGAGGTAGAAATTAGGATTCAGACGGAACGAGATTAGTTTTCATCAGATTTTATGAGGATGGAGTATCCACTTCCTTCTTTCTTATTTATCAAATATATATATATATATATATATATATATATATATATATATATATATATATATATATATATATATATATATATATATGTATATCTGTATCAGAAATGGTTGAACAAGCTAAAAATGATGATAATGATGATATATTCATTCAGGATATTCGACGCCGACACCATACACGATTAAAACACTAGAGAGTGTGTAAATTTGCATTACATCGGTATAAATCGATTTTTTCTTTCAAAACAAAGCGCTCACGTCTCTCTATCCGAATAAGTGAGAGCGTACGCCTTTCCACTAGGTAGCGCTCAATCTCCTGGGCCTCATAGGCCTGTTATTTATTACTTTCTACATATTACACCTGTTCTCCGGGACATCGATAAAACTGGGCGGGACACCGGGATAAGAGCAAGATACCGGGACTGTCCCGGCCAAACCGGGATATATATATATATATATATATATATATATATATATATATATATATATAGTCAGCATTCAGCATATTCATATTAATCAAAATCATATTATTTTATGCACCTACCTTCCTTTCAACCTACATTATATAATATAATTTATTAATTAAGATAGAAGGTATTTACATTTACTGCATTTCATTCATTTCAAGATTTGTGGCAACGCTGCAGGCTTAAAAAGGTATATTTTCAACGTTCATTATGCCTGCCACAGAAAAGCAAACAACGGTGCGAATACTGCGAATGAATACTTCATTGCAATAGAAAAGGAAAACATATGTAAATGGCAACACCGATTGCACCTAAGTCTCACACATTGTCGACCAATCACAACTATAGGCTTTCGGGTAAAATCGAGTGTATTCGTTGGACATGGACCGTTGTGAATTGTCGTGGACACAAACAGTTTGTTTTGGTTTCAATTTGGTGTATTGTTTTTAAAATGAGTTCGGTTACTGAAGTTAATTTTAATGTGGAATATTTGTTATCCCATAACTTTAGTGCACTAAGTTAAAACGATAAAGTTTTAATAAAAACATTGCGACCTACACCGGAACTAAACAATTTGGTGCAGCGTAGCCGAATCGCGGTTTTAATATCAGAAATTATGAGAGACATCCTTGGCTTACCGGATCACAGGTAAAAAATAAATTACTTTGTTGGCTTTTTACTAGGTAAAATGTCTCTGTTTGGCACTGGCATCTATGCAGGAATTATGGTAATTATCGATAATACAACAGACTGCCCCGATTTTCTTGAAGTTTCGGATTATAGCTTATTTTGGCCTGAAAAAGCCGAATAAAATCAGATTCTGTCGCTGGGTCATCTTTTTTTTTTCAAAAACTTGAGCTGACTTTTTCTAACCTTACTAACCTAACCTCTGAGTTCATAAAAGTATAAAATTCATGAAATAGATGAATTTTATTATCTAAAAGACAATGTTTTTATTATATCTATAAAAAAATTGATGTCTATACCAAATAATTGATTTAAATTTTTTTGTTTAGGTCTAAATATATATTTTATTATTTTATTTTGTTGTTATTTTATTAAGTTTTGTTTGACTTTTATGACAAGAATTTTATTTTAATCTATTTTTTGGGGGGGGGCTATTTTATTTCTGGCAAGAAAAAAGTCTCACCTCCCCGTTGGTTCTTGCTGGGCAACAATTGATTAATTCCTTGAATAGATACCTATTTAATATTTTAGGGTGTTTGTTTCACTTTGATTTTCTTTAAATTATAAGGCGGTTGACCTTGAAATCCTAAAAATTTTCGCCTATGTTGTATTTTTTAACACCTCTTGTAGCCTCCTTAAACCAACACGAGCCGCCACTGATATATATATATATATATATATATATATATATATATATATATATATATATATATATATATATATATATATATATATATATATATATATATATATATATATATATATATATATATATAAATATATATATAAAATATATATATATATATATATAATATATATATATATATATATATATATATATATATATATATATATATATATATATATATATATATAACGACTACCAACCAAAAGGACGAAGCGGGAAAAACGAATAAGAGACACTGAAAAATAAAATCGTTACAATGTGAGATGTGTCGAATGTAGTTGCTTGAAACTAGTACTACATTCAAAAACCATTGCATGAGATGTAGAAAGTTAAAAACCCTGGCTTCCGATGATTAATTCATGCTGATACCGAAGTTGATTGACAAATTGTTCTACCTTTAGGATAAATAATAATATTTTATTATAACGGTTATCTAAGTTAAAGTTTGGAAGCTATTTCGGTAATATTTTTATAGTTTTAGGTTAGTATGAAACATGATAAAATTTAATAATGTTGATTAGTACTTGATAAAAGATTGTAGTCAATAAAAAAGAGCGATTGAATAAATATATATATATATATATATATATATATATATATATATATATATATATATATATATATATATATATATATATATATATATATTTATTTTTATTCAAATAATCATAGTGAGGCGTCTATCCTGGCACGAGGCAAGTATCCTCCAACCCATTCTTAACTTTAGGCTACTATCCGTTAAAGTAGGCAACTATCCCTTTTTGAGATGCCAAATAAAATACGATTTACTCAAAACTATTATTAATTATGTTCAAAGAAATATATTAGTATAATAGATCAAAGACCAGTCTTTTGAAACACAAGTTGCATTATACTTATTAAGTACGAAAGATCTCATAACAGAGCTCTTTCGAAAAGTGGTGCAACTATCCGGCTTTTACCCTAAGTCTTTCAAAACCTGGCTCCTTCATGCTACTTCTCCCCTAATGCAAATAGCTATGATATTGATCTGCTCAAATAAATCCTAAACATTAATCGAGCAGTGTAAGTTCAACCCCGAGCGGCAAAATGGAACACAGCCTCTCCGCTCGCCGCCGCCTAGGCATGATATTATGATATTAATCTCCGAGGTTCTGCGGCTGATGTATATTATATTGGATATTATAAACGAGTAAAAACAACCACAGACCGAGCAGTATGCATTTCCACATAAAGCCAGGCTCTCACTTAGTTTTATTGTGTCTATATTAATTAACATTTCCTGATAATGGATTTCCCCGCCCAGAGATGTCTGAAAATAATTCACTGCGAATCAGTCGTTCCACTTGGAGGAGGATAATTGGATATCTCGCCTTCTGTGCCGCCATTTTGATTAAGTTAGTGTTCCGCCACAAGGTATTAGTGAAGGGGTTAATAGTTACTTTCTATGGAAGATGTACTTGTCATAATTTGTAGTTCAGATCAATTTTCTTCCCCAATCTCTAGCTACCTGAGATTACATAAGAACAAGCAATTGTTTCACAAAGGAACTAATTACATAATAGGTATATCATGATCTCTTTTCCTTCTTTTAATAGAATTAAGGATATTGGGGTTTGAGCCTAGGTGATAACGTCAAATCATGGCGTCTCAAAACCAACTTTCAATACGAGTTATACTTATAAGAGATTTGAAAGTTTTTTGAGTTTTTCCTATAATAATGTTAGTTTCGAGTGAAACTGTGAAGCTATATGTAGGAAAATTTACTCCAGTGAAAATACAGTGAAGATGATAGGCTGGAAAGATCCAAATTCATAATAATAACATGTTGGAAAAATGAAGAGAATTCGAGGCCTGGTATCGTCAAATTTACTGCTTTTTGTTTATCTATTTTGATTTTATTTAATTTGATTTGTACAATACCTAGTCTAAATCAACTGTATTTGTTTAAGAGATATGAAACTATTAATTCGAGCTTTTTTATGTCGGAAGTTTATAATCGGCCAGATATGATGGGCAATTATCAATAAACATACCTATTTCGAAACTTTTTATTGATGATTCTATATCCAACTGTGAAATTTTTTTATTATTCGACATTTAATTATTTCTGAAAGAACTTTGGACAAAATATATTTAAAACTTCACGAAAAACATTGATTTAGTAGTACCTACCTATCTATACATGGATCCAATGAGAAATCATAATGTTTTTTTATATAATCAAATGTGGTTTTCATAATAAAACACCATCAATCATAATGTAACTCAAGATGTATTAATAATGAATATACAAAGAAAAACTTTTTTGTTCCGTGTGTATTCTTATTATAACTAAATTCAATCTAATGAGCATAATACATAAATTTGTTACTCCATCATTTCACCTAATCTTCCATGAATTCGTCATCTTCTAAGATCGGAGAAGACATATATTTATCGTACCACATATCACTGTGAAAATTTCTTCTAATAATACCAATAAATCTTCAGGCATCACAGATCCAACAACTTCGAATGATTTGGCTGCAACATCTGGAAATTTCATTAATAATGGAAACTAATCTGAGTTTCAATCAATTCTTTTGTAAAATGCAAAGAACACACCATCGTTCTCGGAGTTGTGTTATTTTTTTTCAGATTGATTTTCCATACCTTCAATCAATCAATTTTTTCCTTTTCTCCAAAATTATTTTCTCTCAATATAAAATATTTGTTTGGCTTCGGAAACCGATGAAAGCTAATACTTGCATTTGTATATGCTTTAGAATTACAATTTTCTAGACTTGCTGATTCTACGTTTTGCAAAATTAACACTCTCCATTATTCACCTTTTGCGACCTTATTTGTGAGAAATCAAAAACTTGACATGCAATTGCGTATGTTGACGTTGGAAATAAAAACTTCATCCATCTGCCGCCAGAGTTCGTCAGCTGACATGTAAGATCCCAACCAGTGGCGGTTTTACAGATTTGCCGCCCGTAGGCCATTCAATTTTTGCCGCCTCTAAATTGTGATATCTTAGTCCACAATCATATCAATTTTCTATCAATAAAATTCCAATTTTATGATTCGTGCTCCATCATCCTCGTTACATCAACTTTTCCTGTATGGTTAGTATCATTGAGAACTATGGTGTACCTTGTTAGATCTTTGATTATTTTTGCAGCAAAGAATTATCAAAAAACATTGTTTTGAGCAAAAAATATCTCAATCATGTACCAGTTTTAAAGTAAAGCCCAGTCAATAAAGGTTTTGATGGGAAAAAAATTAGCGTAAGGATGCATTTTTCCCCATCGATAAACCACTACTAGAGGATCATTTTTACAAAAGTCCCCTAAAATCCCCCTGGAGCTTCACCCCCTACCCCCTCTCAAAGAATGAAAATGACAATAACTGCGGAAAGCCCTGAATCTACGATACTAATAATCGGATCAACTTGAATTTTCTGTTGTTGTGTTTGTTATAACATGAGCTACAATAATGGTCTTCTTTAATTTTACGTTAAACCTAATAGATTTCTCATAAATGAATGTGAATGCGCGACAAAAACAATTTTTTAACTCTAACACTTTGTATTTTTGCGTATAAGTTTTTTGGATGTCACATTACAGGAAAAAACCTCAAATGAAAATTGTAGATTATTTAATTGTGAATTTATTCGTGTAAAGGTTTGCTTATTCTCGTGCTGGCTGGCACAGTAGAGGGGAGGATGCAGCAATTTTTAGCTGCGATTACGGGCGGCTGACTATTTCGTTGATCAGTCGTAGTGTATTAAAATATACGAAATATGAAGTCATCTATTGCTTATGCCAATTTTGATTCGGGGGCAAGGAATTCCCTAACCATTTTATTTGATTTACGTTCCATTATCCACCATCTATGGATCTGCCGTGTCTCATAATGGCAAAACTGGCAGCTGTTTACCACAAGGTGACAGCTTTAACAGCATCACGGACCATCCACCCACCATTAGTCTATAGTAAAAATATATTTTTTGTCCTTTCAAAATTCTTACTTTTTATGACAGATAGTTCATAATTTTTAATATAGAAATTCAATGAAAAGTATGTAGTATGCTATTAACAATATATAAGTCTTTATTCTATCGAACTTGGATCTGGATCTAATCTATATTCTTCGGAAGAAATCGGCGAGTTTGAACATGATAACCCATTGCAATTCTCACACATTGCAGAACAAACTATGTTGGCTTTCTTGCACCCACAATATCTTCCACATCCTTGTTTGCAAGCACAAGACAGTTGATGCGAAATATCAACTGGGGCAAACGGCTGTGATGTTGTAACCGGTTTCAGTGATTTTTTCAATATTCCATTGTTTTCTATACTTTCCATTTTCCATCCCCACTCTGTGGCGGGAAGTTTATTTCCTAACCAACTCTGTACTTGTAAAAAAAAACTCTAAGTAGATGTTGACGGCACGCTTCAGAGGTTGGTGGCAGTTTTGCCAGGTCAAAGTTCGATTTTAGCGTACTCTTCTTTGTCAGAGTTGCAAATCTGTAATATCTGGCTTCTTTCAAAGTTGAGTATTTTCTCAAACCATATAAATAAAGTACAAATTTTTCTCCAGCAGCCATCAATTCCTCTTTAGAGGTGGTTATATCAAGATATAACTTGGCCAACTCTTGAATCTCAGGTGACTTAAGCATTTCGATTGCTTTCAATTTACCCATTCCAAAAAAACAAGAGGTGGTATCACAACCGGTTACTGCATGTGCAAATAGAAGAAGTTTTCGTGATGTCTGGTGCTTATCAATCAAAGCCTTTCTCTTTTCGAAAATATATCTTTTTCTCTTCAGGAGCCAGCGCAATTAACAATATTAATATATCTGTATCTGACCCCACAACTACAACACTAGAATCAGTGTTAATTTGTTCTATAGCTGTAATCACAATATCTAAATCTGCATCTTCTTCTGCTGTTATTACTCTAAGACCGCGTATTTGAAGTTCTGATACCAGAGCAAGCAACAAGTTCTTTTTATTGTTCTTATTTCCCAAAAAGTCTTCTTTCGATGTAACACAAATAGTGTTTTGTTCGAACGGGATATCAACAAAATAAAGAAAATCACTCTTTCCTTCAACAGACTTAAGTCTACTGTCAAAATCAGTTGGGTAACTAGGGAGGAGAGAGTTACTATAAATATAATGTTCCATGCCAGCCATTTTGCCAGTTTCCCGCCGCCTGTCTTAGTCGGCCGACCGAGATCGCAGCAGAAGTGTGTTAATGCCTCCCATCTACTGCACCACCACGCACGTAAAGAAACACACCTTGACATAGTTAAATTCAGAATTAAATAATCTACAATTTTCATTTGAGGTTTTTTCCTGTAATGTGACATCCAAAAAACTTATAAAAATAAAAAATATAAAGTGTTAGAGTTAAAAAATTGTTTTGTCGCGCATTCACATTCAGAAAAATCTATTAGGTTTAACGTAAAATTGAAGAAGATCATTATTGTAGCTCATGTTATAACAAACACAACAAAAAATTCAACTTGATCCGATTATTAGTATCGTAGATTTAGGGCTTTCCGTAGTTATTGTCATTTTCATTCTTTGAGAGGGGGTAGGGGGTGAAGCTCCAGGGGGATTTTAGGGGACTTTTGTAAAAATGATCCTCTAGTAGTGATTTATCGATGGGGAAAAATTCAGCCTTACGCTAATTTTTTTCCAGGTTTCATGTTTTCGGGTCTTCGTTGACTGGGCTATAAGATAAGGCATGTCTTAACGCTATACAATACATAATATGAATAAAGCTTTTATAAAAAATATACATTTGGCGAACGTGGATAAATATTTATTATTACACCCACAGTTTAAAAACAAGACTATAAATATATTCTTGACAAACTCACGAGCCGCCACTGTTTTTTATATGTAAAAAAAGTAATTTTAATGACATATCGTATGAATTTTTGAAAATCACAGTAAACACAATAATTCTCGAAAAAGTAATTTTTTTTTATGTAATCCGATTGGCATTTTCTGAAAAATGCCAATCATATGAAAATGTTAACAAATGTACTAATGTAAACATTCAATTTAAATAATTCGTGTACGATATGAGCGCTTAAGGCATGCTCATTTGGATTTTGCAAACTTTTTCCTACTACAAATAAAATAATTAACTGATGAAATTTATCAATTTTCTAATCAGCATATTGTCTAACATATTTAGTGGAGGGGTTTTTTTATGGTCAAGTCGCAGTCGTTCAAATATCAGTTATTCGATGACTTTAAGCAAAAAACTATGAGATATTGAACTAGTTTTTTATTTAATAAAAATTAGTCAATTTTAGTCAGTATTTTTTACGCATCAAGAAATAACTTTCTGAAATTGAATTTGATAATTTGCAAACTAGCTGCAGCAATCATGATTAGACCATCGATATTATATCAAGATTGAGTTGTGTAAGATCTCATAATTATTAGGTAGGTACACGGAGAAAAAATTATAGCAGTTATCAGTGAAGAAAATATGTAAAAATAACTAAATTTCGACTACAATATCGAATCGCTATTGCGATATTCTTGAAATTGATGATCCTTAATGTATAATTAATAAAGCGTTTAGCAATTGTTTATGTAGAGATGTTGAAATATTTATTATTTAGCACTGTATAGGTAGGTATATTACAATTTTTGTTAAACATTTTAATTTCTCTCCAATTTTCGAAATTCGTATTTTGTGTGTGTATCATATATTTTTTTTATTTGTAATTCGAAAAAAAAAATTTATGAACTAAATTTGCGGCCCCTTAAAATTTGCAATGTATCGAAAATGTATCGAAAATCAACAGTTATAGGCGATGAAAAAGTTTTTTTCTTCAAGCGTATAATAATATCTATATTATTTTCGACAACACAGATCGTAGAAATAACATATTCTTTTAATAGTAAAATAATGAACGCTCATTATTGTACTAGCAATAAAATAATGAGAAATGATAGCAACGTCTATGGGCGTTGTATCCAAGTAGGTATGAACTGTCATTTAATTTTTATTTAATTTGATGTTTGTTAGTATTTGTCAAGAAAATTTAAAAGTTCGACTCTATGGGCACAATATTCAATTTACGCTTGAAGAAAAAAATAGTATTTGTCACTCGGAGCAGAAGACCCTTTATGTTTCCATGGGATGTAACTACAGTACTCGGCGAAGGAAGAAGTGATAGTCTTAAAGGACAAATAGTCCTGGCAGAAAAATTCGTCTTACAGGAGCTTTACAACAAACCACACTCTTTAATCTTTACTAAGCTAATGATATTGGCTTAGTTTTATTAATAAGAGATGTGAATTAAGTCATTGAAAGGTTTCGAGTGATCAAGCTACAATGTTTCTCAGAAGATACGGGATCCGTGACTACAAATAAACAACTCACAATTGCAGGTAAGGGTACGGAACAAAAACTTAAACCACAAGAATTGCCACACTTTTCGCCCGATGCTCCAGTATTGAGATGTGCTAATTGACAGCCATATCTTATGAAGAATGTCGAAATATTCTGAAGAATCTCGATAGGAATATCATGAATTATATTTGTAAGGTAAAGACACCTGTATTGGATATGTAGGTGGTCCTTTGTTTATCGCGGGTGTCCAGTTTAGTGTCCATTCTATGTCAACGTGTTTTGCACTTCCCAAAAGGGTCAGTTGCATTGCCAGAGTCGATATATATTTTGTTTGATTGAAAATACCATGCATAATTTTGTAAAGAAACCAACCTTCTCAAATAGTATTTTATTGATAGTCCTCAACATGTACAAAATAGTACAAATTTTTTTCAACGAACAGGTCTTAACTTTATGATAACTTGATGATAAAACAAGTTAAATTAGAAGAATTTTACATAAAGTGAATATAAAGAACAAATATATATACATATACATATATATATATATATATATATATATATATATATATATATATATATATATATATATATATATATATATAATTGATGCTTTTGATATAAATCTCTAAACTTTTTATCGTAATAAAAATTGGGTATATAATTTTGAGTTACTCCGTTTCAAATCACAAAAATTAAGATATAATGAGATACACTCATCACAATTGATAATTATACCTATTGTTTCTTCAAGACACTTAGAGAATTCTGATTATATGTGTAATAGAACACTAAGATGAAAGTCAATATGGACGATTTATTTGAATTTGCTTCAAACGTATTATTTATTCTCAATTTCAGGTACGCCCGGACAGTTACCTGATACCTGCGGAATACACACACTCTTCATGTATACTTGTAAAGTTTGTCAGTTCACCAGGGATGATTCTGCAGGAGATGATCTGATCTTTCTCTGCTCATTTTTTTGTATTTTCATTAAGGAGTCAATTTTCTTCTGCTCCTTCCGAACATTGGATCGCAAACTGTTGATTTTCTTCTCAACCAAAGTCTCGTTTGCATTAGGATCTATTTGCTTCAATTTATCCACTAATTTCCTGTATGTAGCACACACATCAAGTCTTCTCGCCTGTCAGGCAGAACTGATCGAATTTTTATCAGTTATCAGATGGCCTGAGAGGCTAGTTATTACACATATTCCATAGAAACCAAATGTTTCATTTGATAATAACTTCACCTCTTATGTCAATTTCCTCGAGTATATCAACTAGAAGGAAAATTAATATATTGTTCTCAGCAATAGTATTTTGGGTACTAATTGCAATTGAACTTGTTGAAATGACGAACAGAACAAATAGAGTTGTCGGTGGTGAAATGTGTAAGATCAGGGATTACCCTTTCATGGTTTCTCTCCGTAAAAGTGACTCTATGTCTCACATCAGCGCGGGCTCCCTCATTTCTGCAAAATGGGTTCTCACTGCGGCACACGGTATCCGTCGTTTTGAAGATGCTCCATGGGATGTAACTGCCGTATTCGGCGAAGAAAGAAGTGATAGTCTTAATGGAGAAAACGTTCTGGCAGAAAAAATCTTCATACACGAGCTTTACTTCAAACCAAGTTATGGTGATAATGACATTGGCTTAGTTTCATTAACAAGAGATGTGAATTTAGTCATTGGAAGGATTCAATTGATCAAGCTACCATATTTCTCAGAAGATACGGGATCCGTGACTACAAATAAACAGTTCACAAGTGCAGGATGGGGTCCGATACAAAAACTTGGAGTAAAAGATATTCCACCTTTTTCGCTCGATGCTCCAGTATTGAGATGTGTTAATTTGACAGCCATATCTTATGAAGAATGTCATAAGATGACGAAGTTTGCCACCAGGAATATGATTTGTATATATAATGAAAGCGGAGATAAAGGCAACTGTATTTCAGATAGAGGTGCTCCTTTGTTTATTGCGGGTGTCCAGTTTGGTATCTCTTCTTTGACACAGGGTTGTGGGATTCCCAAAACAATCGATTCCTTCATCAGAGTCGATACATATTTGGATTTTATTGAAAAGTCCATGCGTAATTTTGCTAAGAAGCCAACCTCAAATAGTATTTTAATATTCCTTAACATGTACAATATATTACAAATATTTCAATAAACTTAATACAATCACTGATATACAATGACCAGGATTTAACTTTGAGATATTTCAATGAAGTGAATATAAAGACAAATATATATATATATATAAATATATATATATATATATATATATATATATATATATATATATATATATATATATATATATATATATATATATATATATATATATATATATATATATATATATATATATATATATATATATATATATATATATATATATATATATATATATATATATATATATATATATATATATAAATATAGGGGATATCTATTTGTAGGGACTGCAGCAATGTAAAAGGAAACTCTTTGAAGTTCTTCCAAGCTTTCGGAATCTTTTATTCCATCATCAGGGAGAATCTGTCGTGAGAATGATTACATAGATGTTGATAATACGATATAAGAAACATTGAAAATGATGCTATTTGTTAAAAAATTATAAAAGTTGATACATTTTTGAAGTTATAATTAAATTTCTGAACGAAATGACAAATCGGTGTCACTCATTTTTTTTATATAAAAAAAATGAGTGACACCGATTTGTCATTTCGTTCAGAAATTTAATTATAACTTCAAAAATGTATCAACTTTTATAATTTTTTAACAAATAGCATCATTTTCAATGTTTCTTATATCGTATCATCAACATCTATGTAATCATTCTCACGACAGATTCTCCCTGATGATGGAATAAAAGATTCCGAAAGCTTGGAAGAACTTCAAAGAGTTTCCTTTTACATTGCTGCAGTCCCTACAAATAGATATCCTCTAAACTAGTCAGCGACTATCCTCCTCTTATATATAATATATATATATATATATATATATATATATATATATATATATATATATATATATATATATATATATATATATGTATATATATATGTATATATAATATAGAAGAATATCACAACTTGTTGAGAAAAAGATTAGTACCCAAAATTCCTGATTTTTCGATGTTCGAAAACGCTCTACGGCTAAAGCCAAATAAGATGAATTCACCAGTTACAACGATCTGATGTTGCGAAATATCGGTAACCCTGTCGCGCTAATTCACGCGTCCCACAATACCATGATTGCATCGCGATATTCAGTGGATGATGCCCAAGGTTCAGAATCGCTGCTATGAATGTCAAAGGGATATCACGTAATGCTGAGGCAAAAATTTGCGGACGTCTGAAAGACTATGCTATGGCATATTTCGTACTGTAGAAACAAAGGGATGTGGGCGAGCATCTCAAAGACACACCGGATTGCATATGGTCAAGTTTGATAACTACAATGGTCCAACCAAATACGGTGGCGTATTATGTGTTCTTCCTCAAAAAGTGTTCTACAGAATGTCTGGAGTCTCGTGTAGTCGTGAACAGTTCCCACTATATATTCAACAGAAAATTTTAATTTTTCTTCAAAATAGGAGGAGCTAGTAAAGGAGACTTATGTCGATTCACTTACATTTGATAAAATAATAATTTCCAATTTTCGTTATTTCAATACGTTCATTTCATTGACTTTGACTATTTCATTATTTCTGTAGCTTCCTATTCAGAATCATTGAATGAAAACCGGACATTAATAGGAATGTCGCAGATAAATTCAAAATTTGAATTTCGTGTTGAAATTCAAGTCTTTTCAAATAACGTTTTTTGGTATCTCCAACGCGAATCAAAATATCAAGAATTTTCCTTCTTCGCGGTATCGCAGTACCCTTGGTTTAAGGTTGTCACTCGAACTTGGTATGGCGAAAGGTGCGCACCATAAAGGTCAATGTCTGTAACAAAAATACAGGGGTGTATTCGTCTTAAGTGCGTCACACTGTATTGGGATCTGACATGTTAGCTGGCGAACTCTGGCGGCCAGATGGATGAAGTTTTTATTTCCAACGTCAACATATGTATTTGCATGACAAGTTACCTGTTACCATCCAAAGCAACCGTTATCCAAACTTCATAGTCGGAGATTGTATTTACCTATATTAGGTTAATACTCAGAGAAAGTTTCAGGTTTTATAAAATAACGAAGGTCTGATCGTCGCTGGCTCTTAGGCCGGCCGCACATTTACTACAATCGGTTCCGATTGTCTGAAACGATTGTCGGATCAGGGCATCTGACGCTCAAATACCTATACTTTTATACGATCATATCGCACATCTACGATCCGATATCGGATTGGACGTCCGACTCGGATGCACGAGCAGTGCGTCCTACCAATCGGACCGATTAAAAGTCTGATCCGACTACCGGAAGGCAAGCCGTGCATTGTTTGTGCATAGTCTACCGCAAACATGCGATTATTTCTGTCAGTTTTTGACAGGGAGTACAGAAAAAGGAATTGTCAAACCATGTGCGATTCTGAAAATTTGATTACCACGGTCGAAAAATATACCTGCTTGTGTCATTCAAATAAAATCGGACGTATTTTGTCGGAAGTGTGCGCTAGTGGTCCGATTTGAAATCATTTCAGATAATCGGATCCGATTGTAGTAAATGTGCGGCCGGCCTAACTCTATCATATAACTCGTTGAAAGTTCGTTTTAAGACGCCATGTTTTGACGTTTTCACCTAAGCTCCGCCTCCATGTCAGATCCCAATGCAACAATTTCTCTATGATCACTCTCCAGAAGCTATAGCTCACATGGTTTGAATCTACAGTCTACAATTAAAATCTTAACCGACATTTAAATCCCAGCGTCCCCTCCTATATCCTATAAAATCTTTTTGAATTGACAGAAGCAGACGTTCTACCGTGAAAAATCATGTTGCGGACCACGGTACACATACACAGATAAAACAGGGCCATACACAGCCTCATTAAAATATTTTTAATATAAACAGGGGTGTCATGGCTCATTAGGATCACGAAATTTGCATAGATTATACGGTAGAGCTTCCGTTCCAGCTACTTTCTGGATCGCGTTGTTGCTTTATTGTTTCTGAAGGTGATGCATGAGGCCTGATATTGTAAAATGGGATGGAAATGTTATAGTTAATTCATGATTTGATTCCTATTAGTGAGGGGAATGCTATTCTGAATGAATTCATTTCTCCATTTATTTTTTAGAGATACCTAATCATTATTCAAACCTTCAGTATTTTTATTGTTTGTTTCTTGATAAATAAAGAGTATTTTTTTGAATCAAGTTTTATTTATATGTATTTTGTTCATTCAATTTATTTGTTTATCTGTATAATTAAAAGCTTCAAATGGATATCATGGGCTTCTTTGGGGCGCATGGAGCTGAAGAAAACGGTTTGGAGACTTTTTGAAATTTCTTGTGGATTCAGTTAATGTGGAAGATTTTCAGTGGTTTGAACTATTTTTCTTAACCACTGCAATTTTGATTAAGAGATTTAAAGTGTTCGAAATTTTGTGAAATCCCAGATCTTCTGCTGATTGATTAGAGAGTTGACATTTGAAATGTCATGATTGAGTAAATGTTAGAGAAGGCACACTAAAAGTGCTCATCTTTACAGTCACTCGTGGCAATTCTGAAAAAAATTAGTGTGAAAATTTTATACCAGTTAATTTTAGCCAATCAGATGCCTGCGTTTTGACATGTTTCTATGACAACTTATTTTCTTAGGAAGTTTCCCTGCGTAGAAGGAACTTAATAATTGAAAATTTCCCTCTGGCTTGAGAACTGTCATAAACACAGTGGCGAAAAATATTTTTGATAGATATTTTGATAGATTTTTAATTATAGGTACCTACATGTTATTATCTGTTACAAATTTCAAATGTATTAGAAATTCCTTTTCCACGTCTTTTCTCCTTAATGGCGAGTAAGGTAAGGATCCGTTGTTTTTTCCATTAAATGTATATGCTTCATGAAATAATAGTAATACTTCGACACCATTTTGTTCTTTTCCACACAGGATTTATGGGTGAAATATGGAATAGTTTCACAAAGAATATTGCTCATGTTGTAACCACTCTCGCTTTTTATATGCCCGAGCTAGCTGAGAGATAGGTTATATATATAGGTTCTAGTTAGTTTTCAGAAATAACAAGATATGAAATTAAGGAATTTACTACTTTCTTATCATTTACAAAAACTTATCTGATCATTTATTTAATCTTCTATCGACGTTTTGTCAATTATAATCTAGGTGGATTGCACTCTGTTGATTGCCTAGCCCCAAGCTTGGAAGTTTTCGTCCCTGGTTGTTTTGTGGTTCTAGTTGAGGTTATCTTGTAACTTCAGTTAACTTTTCTTTGTGGTTCTAGCCAACGTGGTTTTTAGCTCCAGCCAAGGTGACTAAAATAATTCGGGGCAAATCAACATACTATCTCAAACTTAAAATCTTCCCAGAGTCTCTGTAGGGTATCGATGGCCAATTCAAATTAACATTTATATTGATCTCAAGCAAAGATGCTAAGAAAGACAGTATATGTTCCAACATTAAACTGAACATAAGATATGACCACGTGAAATTTGCCATCGTTAGCCTACAAAAATCTTGTGTCAAATTGAAAGAGTAAAATAAGAAAATAAATTAAAACATTTTAAATTAGGAAATGTAGGATGATTATTTCAATATTGAAAGATAAATAATTTAATATAGATAAATGGAAAAAAGTGAAATGGCGGAATATGAAAAAAAATGAACTCAGATTTTCAAGATAATGTATTTATACGAAACAATTAGATTTCTTCTCATAACTAACCATCTATCAGTCGACACAGATACTTAATAATTTTAATATACTGAATATTCGTTCAATAGATATTGAATATAATTTAACACTTAACGATGTTACTTCTTCAACAGTTATTTGCAAAGAGAGGAAGATGTTTCACCTGCTAATTTCGATGTAGAATTCAGTGGCGGCGGTTAAGCGGAGAATTTACACGTGACAATGTTCTTAAGTAGATCTTCTTGTTAAGGTTTTAGGCCAGAATTTTTCACCAAATCAGTTAAATACTTTACATTTTTATGATAAACTTTAATATGCTCACAATCTGTACAAAAGGAACAAAGATTGTACGTGTCGCCATTCATTTTATCAATAAATATTCAATAATTATTTTATTTTACGACACCCAAGTGTTAACAATGCAATTAATTATAAGAAACCATAGACATAAGGAACTTGTCACTGTCACTACATATAGCCAACTTTGAATAATTTTATAACTCGTTAAATTATCATTTATTTTTCATGCGTTACTATTTTTAATTCTATTAAAAAGTTAGCGACAGATGGTGAATACGGCTGTAAAACTTATAGCTTTTTTCTGCTGACTGGTAAAACAGAAAAATAATTAAACATTGCATTTTTGAGTAAATAAAAAAAAACATACCGTATATTATTATACATTTGGATCTTGCGTAAATTTCAAGACATAAAGGTCTACATAACTTGATTTGGTTAAATAGTTTTTGAGATATTTACCTCAGTTCAAAAAATTACACATTTGCATCTTTGACGACGAATAATTTAAGGGTGAGTTCGGGTTGAGCACTCGGAGCGCGCACTGTTTTCGCTTTTCTGTTATTATTGGTGCTCCAAAAACACTCTAGTGTGTTTGGTTTGGCACAGTTTAATAACTCCGATCGAACTTTATATACTCCGAGGTCCAAAAATACCAGAATTTGGTTTATTTAGTAAGTCACTGCATACTATATTATTTTGTTTGCTCTAATTTGATTTAACGATTTTTGGACGTTTTGATTTCTTCTCCCCTTTTCATTTATATTTTGAGGTTGAGGGTTGATCACTCGGTTGATCACTTTCGTACATGTCGATGTCACTTTCTACTTCTTGCACAGGCGTATAGTTTATATCTTTGTCACTCTCGTCCATTTCAATATCACTATCGCTTTGATCACTTAAATGTTCTCCAAATTTAAAAAAAGTTTGACCTGTTCTTTTCATGTTTAAATTCTTACAAATAACCAACCGCACGCTATAAGACACAAATCATAACTAAAAGTTTTAAAGTAAAACGATAATAACCCTAATTCCATACTCTTTTCTTTAACAATTATTGCGTATCTAGATCTCGGACAATAGGTGACAATCCTGATTTATGAGTTTATGGTTAAGTTTACCCCGATTGGGTGTTTCTAGGAATTTACATAAATACAATGGTTCGTTCCATCATGTTTTACCAAGCTAGTTAGTCGAGTATGTTAGGTACGCTGGCTAGTATTTGGGAGGTCTCGGGTTCAAACCCCGGGGCCGACTGGTCTGCCATGAGTTTTTCTCAGAGGTTTCCTCATGGTAATGTAAGTCACTGCTTGCAAACTTATAAGGCAAATGCTGGGCCAGTATTAATCCTCTGAACCCTACCCACACTTCCTATGTTCCATAAATATCCCGTCTCACCTATCCTTAATGCACTTGTACATACAAGTGTATCCTCTGATCTGGCTGAAGGAGTTAATCCCAAACTCAAACTGCCCGCCTCCCTGACACATACTTCAGGGAGGAATGAAACACGTGTGTTTCCTTTTTTTTTCCATCATGTTTATAAGAGACAAAATTATGTGGAACTACTAATATTATCTAAATTTTTATATGACGAATACACAAATGTTTATTGCTACCTTTTTAAGTCCGAATTTTAAATGTTATCTCATAAAAGCTAGTCTAGCAGTCAGGGTCGTCGCGAAAATATTTTTAGGGGAGAAGATACCGAGTGATCGTTGATAGTGACCTCACATTCTCCGTCATTTATTATCTAGCATGGTGTTTACATTAGGTTAAAAAAACGACTAGTCCTGAAAGAATTATATATAAGTATATATTCTTAAATGATACAGTTAATACACAAATAGGTATTTCTTTCCCCATTTCATTGTTTTATTATATTATTTAGGTACCTACTTTTAATAATATCATTTACTTTTGTAACTATGTTACAATATACCAAAATACAATAAATTCTTGTAATTATTAAAAATAATATTGTTTTTACTATTAACTTTAAATATCCATTATTGACCGTTTAACTGTTTAAAGTTACATTTCTCACCCGCATACAAGGAAGAAAAATGGCACTTTTTCTCCATCCTCCGTTAGGGAAGAAAAATCTCCCTTTACCTCAATACACATTTTTCGTTTTTATTATACAATTTATTTTTCCTCCCTCTAGTGTCCAGGCATTATGATAATATGAGTTATTTATTACCTCCAATTAATTATTATAATTATGTATGTTTACTTGCTTTAGATGTTATAGTTTGCCAGGTTTTTAAATATTGTTGTGAAGTACAAGGATAAATCGGAATAAAATTAAATTTTATCGTATATAAATTTTTTTGTGTTGGAAAGGTAGAAAATTATATACATTCCTCAGGAGTAAAGTTCATTTCAGTGTCGTACCCATAAAAAAGGTTTGGAGGGAGCAAGCCCTGATAAAATACATTGGGATTTAATATATTTTTCTAGAGGGTCGAGACGAGACGAGACGAGAGAGAGGTTCTCTCGAGCGAGAGAAACGGACTCTCGTCGAGACGAGAGTCACATTTTCTCTCGTCTAACGAGACGAGACGAGAGAGAGCCTTTTCTCGTCTTGTCTCGTCGAGAGGCAACACTATTCCTCTAGTTCTATAAAATTGTGTGATATGGGTAGAATATTAAATATTTTATTTAATTATTTGAACCAAAGTTTACTGGAGAACAGGGAACCCAAAAAATATTGGTAATAAAACTATTTTAATTTTAAAAAAGATTTGTTATAAAATTTTCTTATCGAATCTCCCGCGAGCATGAATTAATATTCAGGAAATTTTCCTCAGTTGCGAAATTTCGGCTAACGCTTTGGGAAATTTTTAAAAACTTCGGAAATAATTCATGCTCTAGGGAGATTATGTTCTTTCAGTAAGGTGTTCAAGTTGTGTGTATATCTTCAGCCCCTCCGAATTGACTTGGGGAATTAATAATTTGCATGTTACAGAAAAAAAAACGAGTGGAAAATACTACTTCTTCAGCTCAACCGTTTTTTGAAATTAGATCAGTCAACTATTGAAATATGTTAAGTACCAATTTATAAATTTTCGAGAATGTTAGTTTTTATAGTGGCTTGAAATAAGCTTAAATATTCTTGATGCGATAAACATGCTATATATTCCATTTCTGTCATAGTAGAAAATAAAATGCATTCGGTTCCCTTCTACAAAGTTCCAATAACACATATAAACATTCACCCCATACAAATCCCGAAAATAACATACAATTATAGTTCCTGGCGAGTGACAGCTTCAAACCAAGCCTACTGCGATACCGTGAAAAAGGCAAATTCTCCTGCATACATAGATTGAGTTTATGTTAGAGACGCTGTAACGTGTAAATTCTCCACTTAACCGCCGCCACTGAATTCTACATTGAAATACCGTGATTCACGCTATAAAACGCTACCTTACTTTTGTATCACCTATGAGTAAATAATAGACTCGCCCTGTTAGGAATAATGACTTGCGTACGACGAGAATATCGAGATAGCGTCGGTTTTGCACGTGAAACATCTTCATCGTTCTCTTTTGACAGGTATCCGTTGAAGATACATCGTTAAGAGTCAAATAATATTCAATATCTATTTAACGAATATTCAGTTTATTAAAATTATTAAGTATCTGTGGCGTCTGATAGACGGTAAGTTATGAGAAGAAATCTAATTATTTCGTATAAATGCATTATCTTGAAAATCTGAATTGATTCCTTGTTTCATTTTCCGCCATTTCATTTTTTCATTTATCTATATTAAATTATTTATCTTTCAATATTGAAATAATCATCTTACATTTCTTAATTTAAAATATTTTTAATTTATTTGCTTATTTCCCTCTCTCAATTTGACACAAGATTTTTGTAGGCTAACGAGTAACGATGGCAAATTTCACGTGGTCATATCTTATGTTCAGTTTAATGTTGAAACATATACTGTCTTTCTTAGCATCTTTGCTTGAGATAAATCTAAATGTTAATTTAAAATGGCCATCGATACCATACAGAGATTCTTGGAAGATTTTAAGTTTGAGATTGTAAGTTGATTTGCCCCGAATTATTTTAGTCGGGCATATATTACAAAAAGAGAGAGTGGTTACATAATTAAAAAGAGAGAGTGGTTACATAATTAATTATGTAACCACTCTCTCTTTTTGTAATATATGCCCGAGCTAGCTGAGAGATAGGTTATGCATATATAGGTTCTAGTTAGTTTTCAGAAATAACAACAAGATATAAAATGAAGGTATTTAGTACTTTCTTATTATATATACAAAGAGACTTATCTGTTTTTCTATTTAATTTTCTATCGACGTTTCATTGATTATATTATAGTTGGATTGTATTCTTGTGATTACCCAATCTTTTCCCCACACTTGGAAAACTTCGTCCCTAGTTGCTTGGTAGTTCTAGCTGCGGTTATATCGTGGCTTCTGTTAAATGTTCCAGCCAAAGTGGTTTTTAGTTCCAATCAAAATGCTTCCTAGCTCCAGCCAAGGTGACTAAAATAATTCGGGGCAAATCAACATACAATCTCAAACTTAAAATCTTCCAAGAATCTCTGTAGGGTATCGATGGCCAATACAAATTAACATTTAGATTTATCTCAAGCAAAGATGCTAAGAAAGACAGTATATGTTCCAACATTAAACTGAACATAAGATATGACCACGTGAAATTTGCCATCGTTACTCGTTAACCTACAAAAATCTTGTGTCAAATTGAGAGAGGGAAATAAGCAAATAAATAAAAAATATATTAAGAAATGTAAGATGATTATTTCAATATTGAAAGATAAATAATTTAATATAGATAAATAAAAAAAATGAGATGGCGGAAAATGAAACAAGGAATCAATTCAGATTTTCAAGATAATGCATTTATACGAAATAATTAGATTTCTTCTCATAACTTACCGTCTATCAGACGCCACAGATACTTAATAATTTTAATAAACTGAATATTCGTTTAATAGATATTGAATATTATTTGACTCTTAACGATGTTGTATCTTCAACGGATACCTGTCAAAAAAGAACGATGAAGATGTTTCACGTGCAAAACCGACGCTATCCAACAACACCGAATATTCTCGGTGTTGTTGCGCTATCTCGATATTCTCGTCGTACGCAAGTCATTATTCCTAACTGGGCGAGTCTATTATTTAGTCATAGGTGAAACAAAAGTAAGGTAGCGTTTTGTAACGTGAATCACGGTATTTCAATGTAGAATTCAGTGGCGGCGGTTAAGTGGAGAATTTAAACGTTACAACGCGCACACTATAAGTGTTAATTAATTTATTTCATATTTCATATTCATATTTCAGCCGACATTTTTATTCTAGAAGTTCAAGCGTGTTTGTAGATTGTCAAGCATTGCTCATCTCTATAGTCACTCGTTGCAATGTTGAAAAATTTGAACGTACATGAAGGTAGGTGCTGTTTGGAAATTTTGAATGATTCTTCAAGGTGCTCAAGTTTTGTGGATCTCTTCAGTCCCTCCAAATTGAAATAGGGGGTTAATAATTTGCATGCAGAAGAGAACAAAAATGAGTGGAAAATACGACTTCTGCAGCTCAAGCGTTTTTTCAGAATGAGATCAGCCAACTATTGAAATATGTTAAGTACCAATCTATAAATTTTCCAGAATGTTATTTTATATAGTGGCTTGAAATAAGCTCAATAGTTATTTATGCGATAAACATGCTGTATATTCCATTTCTGTCACAGTAGAAAATTAACTGCATTCGGTCTCCTTTAACAAAGTTTCAATAACACATATAAACATTCACCCCATACAAATCCCGAAAATAACATACAATTATAGTTCCGGGCCTCTGCATTCGAGTGTCGGCCGGTCAGCGGACTGGAGGCAAGTGCAGTTGACGGTGTGATTTTTCACTTTGATGTCCTGACGGGGGTGTTAACTGGCCAAAGGAAAGCTTCCACAATTTTCTCTAGTTCAAACTTTTTGTTCCGCTGCACTCGTGGATGTGAAATTTAATTTGCGTTTCAAAATGTATCGATTCTATTGAAATAGAACAATCTCACAAAATGCAGATAAATATGTCGATATTATTAAATAGAAAAATTAAGAAACACTTCAAGATAAAGTTCATATCTTCAAGTAGGTAACACATATTAAAATTTCCATTACGACATGTTGTTCCTTTAAATTTTAGAATTAATTCAACTCGTTTTCAAAAACTTCTTGTTTGAAACTACAAAGGCTAATTACAGGCCCGTAGCCAGCCATAAGGCCCGACGGGCCTGGGCTCCCCCCCCCCCCGAAACTCCGTGAATCCTAAAATTTTCCTAAAGATGCGAATCATGTTTTAAAAATATGTCGATCGATAACAAGCCATATTTTTTATGACAACGTCTCGCCTGTGAGACATATATAATATCTCTATTAGCACATTTGAACAGAAGATTACTTAGGTATCGAAGTTTAAATTTTCAATTTTGTCTATTGAAGTGTTTAACAATTGATGTATGTGCGTGAATGACAATTAAAATACAGTGATGATATTAATAACAGTAAAGCAGTTTTTCACTAATGAGTCCAACTTTAATAACAAATATCCATGCAAACACCCATCAACCATTTCCGCCTCCCTCCCCCAACGAACTGTAACTACGTTTTGGGCCCCCAACCCAAAACAAATTCCAGGCTACGGGCCTGGCTAATTATATATATATATATATATATATATATATATATATATATATATATATATATATATATATATATATATATATATATATATATATGTACAGGGTGTACCTATCTTATGACAAACTTCGGTATATGGGTTATTATAGTTCCTGGCTATTCTGTATTCGAATGTATTCGAGTGTCGGCCGGTCAGCGGACTGGAGGCAAGTGCAGATGACGGTGTGATTTTTCACTTTGATGTCCTGACGGGGGTGTTAACTGGCCAAAGGAAAGCTTTGAATCAAAATGCATCGATTCTTTTGAAAAAGATATTTACGTGATAGAACGTACTTAATAATTGAGATGAATATGTCTATTTAATGAAATAGAAAATATTTGCAAATAGAGGACAACTTTGGAGAATTTAATTTTAATGTTTTCATTAATAACTAATAATTATACTATATCAAAATTTTGTTACGACATAATGTTTATTGAAATTTTAGACTTACCCCACATGTCGTTTTCAAAATTCTCCTTCAAGACAACTAACGCTAATTAAATAGGTATATATATATATATATATATATATATATATATATATATATATATATATATATATATATATATATATATATATATATATATATATATACTTTTGATGATTATTAGCAATAACAGGCTTGGTGAATCTCAAAAACACTCGATTTTATTAAAAAGTTGACGTTTCGCCACAATATTCTTGTCTTTTTCAAAACTTTTATAATAGAGTTTTTTGAGATTCACAAAGCGTGTTATAGATAATAAATATAAAAAAAAGAAAAATAGGACACAGAGATAAACAATTCAAATATATATATATATATATATATATATATATATATATATATATATATATATATATATATATATATATATATCAGTGGCGGCTCGGGAGGTTTTGGTTTGAGGAGGCTACAAAAGGTGTTAAAAAATACACCATAGGCGAAAATTTTTAGGATTTCAAGATCAACCGCCTTATAATTTAAAGAAAATCAAAGTAAAACAAGCACCCTAAGCTATTAATTTGTTTTCACTTTCGAGTGTCTACCTTGAGACCTACAACTCCTATTCACAATATTCACAAAAACTCTTCTCAGCCAATTAATCAATTCATCTATTCATTAAATTTTTTTTCTTTCACAAAATAGGTACCTACCTACCTACTTAACGAATTTGTTAACAGCTGGTGAGAGCAAATAAAAAGTTATTATATGTTTTTGAAGATTAGCGGGATTCTGCGATCCTTAATGTTAGCAAAATGATCTATAATATCCTCATAAAATTTTTTGTCTTTCGCCAAAAGTTTTACCAATTCCTTTTCAATAGAAAACAAACTAATATTTTTCAAACGATTCTGGCTCATTGAATTTCGTAAATAAGTTTTAATTCTCTTAAGCTTGGAAAACGAGCGCTCTACGGAAGCCGATGCCACCGGGATAGAAACAATTAGACATAAGAGTTTATAAACTTGAGGTAAATCTTGATTCAAATCATTATCAAAAAGGTATTTAATAGTCCTCACATGATTTTCATTTTGCCGCAAAATTTCATTGTCATTATAAACAACACACAGTTCACTTTTTATGGCCACCTTATCAAAAAAATGTATTTTTGACATAAATTTTCCAAAAGGTTATCTGGAAAATTAGCCGAAAATCCGGTTAACAAATTTTTATTGAATAAGTCGAAGAAATGCAGTTCTTTCAAATCAGAGAACCTTATTTCTAATTGACCCCTAATAGTATCCAAAATTTTATAAAATATTTGCTTATAGTGAAGCTCCATATCTGCGTAACTGAATTTCTTTCGTTTTGGGCTAAATTGAGTCGTATCATCAGTATAGTTTGAAATACAGAAAATAGTTTTTTAAAATAAACTTCTGCACGAAATTCTGAAATTTTTTCTAAAAGAAACTTGAGCCGATTTCGTGAGTAAATTACATCTGAAAACTTGTGCTGTTAGATTTGAGAAACAATTTCTGTTTGTTCAAAAATTAAGGAAGATATTAATCCGCGTGCTATATTTAAAGTTACTTTATCGGTGAAAAATTCCTCACTTTAAACTAGGTATAGAATTAAATACTCAAATCCTAAGCGGGCGCAAACACAGACATTTTCACTAGTATAAAGTAAACACTGCCAACAAAATAATTTATTTTTTACCTGTGAGGTAAAGGCAAGGATGTCTCTCATAATTCCTTGTATTAAAACCGCGGTTTTGTTGTCTGTTACGCTGCACCAAATTGTTTAATTCAGGGGTAGGTCGCAATGTTTTTATCAAAACTTTATCCTCATAACTTAGTGCATTAAAGTTATGGGATAACAAATATTCCACTAAGTCACTATTGAAATTTTTGAAATTAACTTCAGTAACCAAACTAATTTTAAAACAATACGCGAGCAATATAAGCAAACACGCTGCCATTAGTAACTACGATCACACTACGATTCGATTAATGCTTTCCAACGAATTCACTCGATGTCACGCGGAATTCTATAGTTGTGATTGGTCGACATTGTATGAGACTGGGTTCCTATCCGTGTTTCCATTTACATGTGTTTTGCTTTTCTATTGCAATGAAGTATTCATTCGGAGTATTTGCACCGTTGTTTGCTTTTCTGTGGCAGGCATAATGAACGTTGAGAATATACCTTTCTAAGCCTCCGCAGCGTTGCCACAAATCTTGAAATGAATGAAATGCAGTAAATGTAAATACCTTCTATCTTAATTAATAAATTATATTATATAATGAAGGTTGAAAGGAAGGTAGGTGCATAAAATAATATGATTTTGATTAATATGAATATGCTGAATGCTGGCTATTCAATATAATATATTAGTGATACACGGAATATTATTGAGGAGGCTTAGCCTCCTTAGCCTCCTTTGACTAGCCGCCCCTGATATATATATATATATATATATATATATATATATATATATATATGTTATATATATATATATACATATATATATATATATATATATATATATATATTATATATATATATATATATATATATATATATATATATATATATATATATATATATATATATATATATATATATATATATATATATATATATATATATATATATATGCGACCGCGACGAAACATACGGCCATCGTTTCCCGATGGGCGTTAGGATCTAGTACCGCACGTGGTGCATACAAGATTTTATTTTTTACGAAAAAATCATTTTATTATAATGAAAAATCGATTTTAAAATCGGTTCATTGCTCCTATACTTTCCATTTTCCTTCTCATAGAAGGCATGTCATTTGTCGATATTTTGACGTTTGTGAATATTTTTGTCATCATATTTAGTGAATGTCATTGCTACTTTCTTTGTGTAGCCTTATAGAAATAATGGAAATAAAAACGAATCAATTTGCGAGCGTTTTGATCCATAACTCCCGCTCATAACGCCCTAGGGCATAATGAGTGTGTTTATAGCAACCGCATCCAAGGTGAAATAAACATATAATATACAAATGAAAAATAAAATAATTATCAGTTGACTAACCTGGTTCTAAATAGGTGCAAACGAAATCTCCGCGCCATCATTCAACCCTACTCGAATTATTTGAGCAATTCCTATAACCTCGGCAAATCCAGCTCATCAAACCACTTCAAGAAGAATATTCGAAGTCAGAAACTCCGGCACAAGGAGCGAGTTCTAGTCCGGGGTCCGTTAGTCGCCTCCCAGTCCGCTCCGGGCGGTCGACACCCTTATAAAACCTGTCACTTGCAGGTTCCGGCCGAATCTTTCTCCTGTCAGTACGTACCGCCTCGCCCTCCCCCGGCCCGATTCCCCGTCACTGAGCCGAGGGTAATGCGATTAACACGTTTTTGTAAATAGTCTACGTAGCGACTTGATTGATTTTTACCGCAACGTTTTCGGTGGCACATCTAGCCGAGAGAGCTTTGTTTCGGCCCCCGCTGGCGGTCGGGGGTAAATAATTATTTTCGCGGCTGGTATTTGGTTCAAAAAGGGAAGTTCCGGATTGTGATATTGGAGGAATCGACAGTTTTAACTGGCTTTTAATTTACAAGAAGCACAAGGTATTTATTTCGAAAAATCCTAAACCTCTACATATATGTCAGGGTAGGTATGTGATTCAGTATTTCAACAATTTCCAAAATACACTAGATGGATTTTCAAGTATTATATTTTTGCAATTTTTCTTTGTAGTATTAAACATAGTGTGAGGATGGTCCTAGGTCCTCTAAATAAAACAAAGGTTTTACTCTTAAAGCTTCTTTATTAGGAGGTTCATACTCCTCATGGCTTAAAGACTCTCGTAGAACTGTCGATCTGATATCTATTATAACGAATATATGGAACAGTAACAATTCGAGATTATTGGCCTAGAGGTAATGCGATGGCCTGTGAATTCCGGCAATAACTGTCGCAATACTTCCTGTATAATAACCTCGACTAAAAGTGTGAATTAATATATGAATATTACAAGAGTATCTTATTACTACAATAGTTTTATTCTACGAAATAAGTGGTTCTGTGAAAATAAATTCAAAATTTAATGTTGAGAAAAGTAACACCAAAATTTTGATGGTCTGTGTGCCGAACCCTGTATATATATATATATATATATATATATATTAATAGATATATATATGTATATATTTATATATATTATATATATATATATATATATATATATATATATATATATATATATATATATATATATATATATATATATAATATGTTCAGAAAGATTTCCGCGGTATCTGTTACTCCTTTGATGTAAGGAAGAAATAATTTAGGTTTAGATTCTTGTTCAGAGGGATTGGAAGATCGCAAGATCTCTCAAAAACACGAACATCAAAACAATATTCACCACTCAACAAAAACTCTCCCATCTGGTCAGATCCCTCAAAGATAAAATTCCCAACTAAAATCACGGTGTTTATGAGATTCCCTGTTCCAATTGTCCTCGTTCTTATATAGGACAAACAAACCGACGAATTCAGGTCCGTGCCAAAGAACATTCACTTTCAGTAAGACACTCAGATATCTCCAACGCCCTTTCCCAACATCACACCCAAACAGGCCACATTATCGATTTCCCCAATACAAGAACTATTGCTCCCGTCCGATCTTTCAAATCCCGAATTTTCCGTGAAGCTGTAGAAATAGAAAAACGTCCAAATTGTTTGAACACCAGAGATGACAGTCACAGACTCCCATCAGCATGGAAACCACTTCTCAGTGGTCGCCATGTAACGCCCAATCAGAGTGCATCCCGCACTGATAAGCGTGAGTACCCGCCCCCCTCCCCTATAAATACGGCCACGCGACGATCGGCCCGTCAGTTGACTCTGAAGAGTAGGCAGGTTGAGACTTCAGAGTTGACAGGAAGCAGTACGGTTAGTGGAGTAGGCAGGTTGAGACCACGCAATCGTATTGTTTCCGATTCCTCCTAATTCGAATCGTGGAGTAGGCAGATTGAGGCCACGATTCTGAATTATTCCCCTTCTAATTCTCCTGAAGATGGCTTCGCAAAAGGAGCCGAAACGTCGAGATTTTTCAAATCTTTCACGCGGTTCATTCCGTGAACCAAGTTTTTCATATATATAATATATGTATATATAATATATCTATATATATATATATCTATATGTATTTATATATATATATATATATATATATATATATATATATATATATATATATATATATATATATATATATATATATATATATATATATATATATATATATATATATATATATATATATATAGTATGAACGTTAAGGGTATTCCGACTATGGGGGCTCTCCAATTACCAGTCAATTTGTACTACGAACTCTATATTTCGTCCAACTTTGCGGACTTCATCAGGAGTAAAACTGAAATTACATTACAAGTTACAAAAACAAAATTACATGTACTTAGAACAGGACTTACGATACTATGACAAAATTTAAAGCGGCAAAATTTCTCAGAAATTTTCATATTGGTATATAAATATAAGTATGTATATATATATATATATATATATATATATATATATATATTTATTCGAATTGTTGTTGCCTGTGATCTATTTTTAATCTCTTGATAATTATTAGCAATAACAGGCTGGTTGAATCTTAAAAAATTCGATTTTATTAAAAAGTTGACGTTTCACTACGATATTCGTAATTGAAATTTCTTTGACATTTATTGATTTGAAAAAATTTTTTTGAAAAGACAAGGTTGCTTTGTCTTGCTAATTATTTACTATCTTCAAATTTTCAATCCAATTCTTGGCTACGCCGTTCTGATGAGGACCAAAGAGTCCGAAACACGTGTCAACGGCTGCTTCCATATAAACGTGCTATACCGATAATTCTACTCCACATCTTTAATGTTTTCTCATGACTAATTTCTTTGTTGTTAGATAAATAGTACCCTATTATTTTTATTTTCAAACATTACGTAGGTAAAGGTTTCTTTGGTTTCCCTTACCATCTAATGATAACAATTTTGAATGTTAATATTAGACTGAATAGCATATAATAAATAATTAGCAAGACAAAGCAACCTTGTCTTTTCAAAAAAAATTTTTTCAAATCAATAAATGTCAAAGAAATTTCAATTACGAATATCGTAGTGAAACGTCAACTTTTTAATAAAATCGAGTTTTTTAAGATTCAACCAGCCTGTTATTGCTAATAATTATCAAGAGATTATATATATATAAATATATATATATATATATATATATATATATATATATATATATATATATATATATATGTATATAAATTTATATGAATATTTATGTATATATATATATATATATTTATATAAATATATATATATATATATATATATATATATATATATATATATATATATATATTTATATATATCTATATATAAAGGATATTTATTAAACATAATTGAAAATATTGATGGGTTATACCCTTGTAAGTTTTAAGAATATATTGTTCTTTGGTTTGCAGCTTTGTTTCAAGATTCAAATTTAAAAAAGTTAACGACACTGAGAATATATATTTACTCCTAAGATACAAAAGTCAAATATATCCTCATTGACTACCGAAATTTTCCAAAAACCCAGGATCATTTCTAATTGAGTAACACATATTTCACATTGAGTTACAGCAGTTAAATTAAATTAGGAAAAGATATGAAGTTCGCTACATGGAGTATTAGAGGGATGAAAAAAAAAGAAGTCGAAATAATCAAAGAATTAGAAACAGCAAAATGGAAACACCGGTTGTACATTCCAGAGGAATTAAAATGTATAACTTCCTTGACCAATTTTCGGAAACAAACAAAATCTTATTTTCTTGATAGACCTTATTACTCTATAGAGGACTAATATTCTGAGCACTGATTGATGGATATGACCAAATTGAATAACACAGGCATCAGCTTCGATTGAGGAGGATTTGTTGTGAAGTTTGTATGTATTTTTTATGGAAATGTGGTGTGATTTTTATTCCTAGGTATTACATTGTTTATTATTATTATTATTATTATTATTATTATTACAAAAATGAGAGTTGAGGTTAACCTATAAATTCAAAAATATAAACATAAAATTGAAACTAAAAAAGAATTCGAGAAGTAACACAAACATATAAACTGAGTAACAAATCGAATGAGCTGAAATTGAAATTAAATTTATTAACGATGAAGTTCAGACCATCTATCCAGAGAGCTCTTGAATACCTGGTAGGTTGAGGAACTAGTTGTTGGAGACTGCTATTGGTCATCAGTTCAGCATATGGGAACGATGGCGCGTTTGGTGAGGGTTGCTGAATAACAGGCCATTGAAGATCGGGACAATTGAACTCTCCAGCTATGAACAAGTTGTTATATTTCTCGGAGCTCTCGGACAGGAAAGCTGTCAATTGAGTATCTTCAGAGCAAGGACGAGGTCGATAAATGCATCCAATGAAAAGTGTAAAATTCTGTCCTTGAACGATGAGGTGATATCCTGGCTCAAGTAAATACATACTCCCCTGTACCCAGGAGTGCTGGTACTAGCAACTCGGTGAAGACTGTAATTAGGTATGTCGAATGCGCCGTTTGGAATCCATGGATGGAGCCAGGATTCTGTTATCAATATAATGAAAGGTTTCAGTAGTTGAATAATGGACAATAGTTCAGAAAATTTGGATGAAAGTGATTGTATATTCGTGTAAAGCAACGGCCAAACCAAGAGATTATTCAGTTTTTTGATGATAACGCTGGAGGAGGTGAAGAAGGAACTATACTTGGGATACCCTGTATATATTTTATAGTTAGGTTGGATTCACCTGCTTGTTGACGGCGCCTCAACTCGGCACGAAGAGAATTAAGGGCAGATACTTGCTTTTTTGTTTTATCATCATAAATTACTACGTGACGGAACACAGGATGAGCCTTCAGTTTGGATTTATTTCTCAAAATAGCCGAAACATAATCAGGAGACGGAAATGTAGCTCTAATCCACCCTGGTTTACTATTATTTTTGGATGGTAATCGAGTTGAACCGATGAGAGTGGAACTAGCACCCTGCTGAATGTGCTCCACAATATCACGAACACTGGTAGTGTCGAGCGATGCGTCAGCATTCTCAGGGACATTACATAAAATGAGGTTGTGAGATTTCCCCACACGATTCAGAATTTCCGTCATGTCAACGTGGTCTGAAGGATAAGAAGGAGTGGAGGAAACAGTATCTAGTTTCGAAGAAATGGTGGCAACCTTCTCGCCCAGTGCTGAGGTGGCCTGATATACACTTGCAATTTCCGACTGACATTCATCTATCGCGCTCTGATGCTTAGTGAGTATAACACTATGTTCCTTTATTGTTGCAGTACAATTTGCCAATTGGCTGAAGAGGTCGTCTTGGCGTTTTTCGATACGTTCAACACTAGCAGCTACCCTTTGAATATTATCTAGAAGAGTGTTGAAATGTTGTGATGTAAAAGGCGTGCTACTATCCTGAGACTGAGAATGTTGAGCTGGATGCGAAGAAGAAAGCCCAGAACTGGAAGAATTACTACGGAGTCTCCTCTCCTGAGAACTACAAAAAAGGCATACCCATTTGTCGGCATCTTCAGAAAATTCAACTCCGCCAACTGAGAGCCCAACGCATTCAGCATGAAAATGTTTTTGGCATTTTGCACAAGCAATAGATAGTTGAGATGTCCCTATCTGTTTTCTGCAGGTAGTACAGCTACGTGGCATTATGTGGGATAATAAGGGTGAAGGAATAGGGATGACAGTTAGACTCTTCACTTCAATGGGCCGTTAAAGAAGACTTATCACAGATGGAAGGCCACGGTTGATAGGAATATATGTAGGGAAATAAAAGGGAATGCGCGAGAGTTCCGAGATCAGAGAAGGAAAGCCGCCACCTCTTTAGTTCGTATCTTTTTTGATTGATGTGTATTTCTATGTTTTACATTATTTAGTTACTATTTTTTCGCTTTGTCGATAAAATGTATAATTTTAAGACAATAAAGCATATTGGATTGATTGATTAGTTGTATTTTCCCCGAAAATACTCTTGCAGTGTATCAAAGGTAAGAAGTCACGTGCGGTTAGGTATAGTTTGTCATCCGTTTTAGAAGCACTTCTCAAACTTTTTTATACAATCCAGGCCTGAATTTGGTATGTGGACTTTCTTGATGTTGAGGTACGTTCCTTTGTTAGTTTGAACTTTTTTTTTCAACCACGAAGCACTTCGCGATTTTTTTTTAATGAAATAAATTGTTTTCTACTTCTCAATTCGGTTTGCTATTTGAGCGTGATTTTTCAAGATATTCAATCCGTTAGGATCGTTTCTCGACGAGATGCATTTCGCGTTATGACCTTAGTGAAGAAGCTTCGCTACGAGTTTTTAATTCTCTTAACAGAAGTGAAATGAAATATTATACTATCAAAAAGTGAATATGAATAAATTAAATTGATTATATACCTCATGTGCGAATAGGCCAATAGAATCCGTGAATTTGGAAAGATACTGCGTATCGATAAGTGAATAGGGACTTTTCGAGACCCTAAATTTACACGTAAATTAAGTTTTCGGTTATTCTGAGCATGCGCAGAGGCGGTTATTAACCGATAACGTACTACGTTATCAACGGGACCTTAACGTTCGCTTAATAAACGTACGTTATATTCTCGGTGTTGACAAGTTTAAACGCGCTTGTGTTAAATTGTTACAAACTAAATAAAAATAGACTATTTGAACTATGATAAGTGACTAATATCATATGAGGGGGTGAGAAGCCAAGGGGTCCAAGTCGATTTTTTTCAAAATTGGGCTAAGTCTAGAAATCGAAACTAGATATATAGATGTATTAAGTGGCAGAGAGATCCAAGTATTAAATAATGTTAGATGCCGCCATCTATCACTAAGGAGCTTTACTACTGACCAAATTTTGCGATTGGTTTGGAGCTAAACGGATCCAAGTTTACTTGGACCTTTTTGCTACTAAAATATTTGACAAATTTGTTTACTTATTACTACAGCTTGCACTTGTGCTCCTCCTTAGTATTTAAATAGTGAAAAAGAGTGGTTTAATTCAGTTTTTGTGCCCAAAATGGATACATCAGGTGACGAAAGAGGTAAGTACTCATGAGGAAGGTAATTTTTATATTTATAGTTATAGTTGAGGTGAAATCTAATCATTATCATTGAGGTTATGATAAAATTGATATTGGTTTCGTTCTATATCTTTTTTAAATTAAAATAAAACCTTTTACATGAACATAATACCATATATCATATTATGTGTTGTTGATTGTTCAAAAATTCAAGTAAATGCAATATATATTTCAATAGAAGGTTCTTTTTCAGAACCGTTTTCCGACAACTCTGATGTAGATAGAGATTATGTGCCAAGTAGCAGTACTAGTGATGCTGAAGCTGAAGTGCAAGTGTTGAATGGAACGAGAAAATCTAGAAAAAGAATGCGTAAAACTCATACATGGAAAAGAAATATGTAGAAAATTCTGAGAAACAGTGGCCAAGAATATGTTGGTAGCAAGGGTGAATTACATATTGCAAAATCAGTGAAGGCTTATGACCATACATGCAGATACAAATGTACACAAAATTTTTCGGAACAAGATAGAAACACTTTTTTTACTGATTTTTGGAATCTTGGAAAGAAACCTAATGGATGGGATTTACAAAGCGCTTTTATCGCATCATGTATACAAAATTTCACTCCAAAAATGCACCGTCAAAACTCGACTCGACAAAAAAGTATTAGCACTGCTATAAAACTCCAAAATAAACGTGTATGTAAAGAGTTTTTCCTGAAAACTCTAGATATAAGCCGCAAACGATTTTTTAACGTTACTAAAAAGAAAAAGATATCTGGAGTTGCTGGAACGGATCAAAGAGGTCGACATGTTCCCGGTAATAAGATAGACGAGTTGTCTTTGAACTTAGTAAAAGAGCATATATCTTAATTTCCAAAATTTGTCAGCCACTATACCAGGAAAGACAATCTGAATCGCAAGTATTTGTCTGTCAAATTGAATGTGACTCGAATGTATAAACCATACAAAGAGTTTTGTGAGCAAAAATTAGTTGAACTATGAAGCTGAGCAAATACCGCGAAATTTTCAATAGTCAGTTTTGTGAGCAAAAAGTAGTTGAACTATGAAGCTGAGCAAATACCGCGAAATTTTCGAAAGTCAATTCAACTTAGCTTTCCATAAACCATATTCTGACACCTGTTCCAAATGTGACACATTCAGAACACAAAAAAGCGCTTGCGATCCAGAATCAGAAGAAGGTTCCCGTTTAGCCAGAGAACATGAACGTCACCTACGGCAAGCTGAAGCAGCCAAAAATTTAAAGAGCGCCTCCAAGGAATCAGCAAAACAGTTTCCAGAAAAGCATGCTATTTGTTTCGATTTACAAAAGACGTTGCCTACTCCACATTTAACATGTAGCAAGGTATATTATTTGCGTCAGCTATGGACCTGCAATTTAGGCGTGCACGATTTAGCATCAGGGAAGGGTACCATGTATATGTGGTGCACAAAGGTGAAGGTTCGAAAGGTTCTCAAGATGTTATGTCATGTTTGCTAAAGTACATTGAAAGTTTGCCAAAAACAGTGACCAGTATCGATGCATTCAGTGATAACTGCGGCGGACAAAATAAAAACAAGAACATAATCAAATTTTGGATGTATATTGTGCAAAATACACACATTGAAAGCGTAGACACCGCACTATTAAAGTTTATCATCAACTCAGAATTTTCAATCGATACCTACTCTCACTTAAAACATATTAAAATCAAGTAATATATTGTTTTTCAAAATTCCTGCAACTGCCCTGTATTTAAGTACGGCCCTCTAAATGTAGTCAGATTTCAGAAAGTTCTAAATTCAATCAGAAATTGTAGAAAAAATAATAAGAAAACAATATAATATGTAAAATTTAGCTTTGTACACTATTATATTTTTTATTGAGTAGAAATACTTTAAATTGAAATATCTCAGAATGTACAGTTTGGTACTTGGACCCCTTGGCTTCTGACCCCCTCATATATACTATCGTGCTAATTCGTTCCGAACTTCTTCCTTTGTATTAAAAATTCGCAAAAAATGTTATTTCTTACTATGTGGCAACCATCAATCGAGTCTGCGATCTGATGTTTTGAGATTGACAGTTTCCGTATTTTTATTGGTTATGTGACAGTGCTGTTTTGGTTTGTTTATTTGTGTAAATTGGCCGGCTAATTTTGATATTTTTTCAACGGTTTTTTTCACTTGCCACTATAGTTAAAAAATGTCACTCTGAAAAAAATACGATTTACAGGCATGGAGGATCTGTTACTTCTTAGAGTTGTTCTAAGTAATAATCCATTTGAAAAACCAGATATTTGCACAGTGATTCAGCAGAACATTTCCCTTATAACAGGAAAATTATTTTCAATGAGAACAGTAAAATACATAAGCCTTCGATGCCTAAGAAATATATTTGCCTAAATTAATCACAATTATTACTACAAACTATTGCATTTACCAGTTGCTTTATGTCCAGATCGTGTAATTATTGGGTTTGGTATCTGCAAAGTTTGGCATAACCGTGGCAAATCCTCTCTTTGAAAACGGAAACTTCTTTTCACCTCTTCAGCCTCAATATTATAAAAATCGAATCCGGGTATGTTTCCATCAATATTTTCACGTTCTTATTCCTCGTCAAAGATGTTATGTAAGATTATACCTCTCATTAAATTATGATCCACTCCCTCGCACCTGATCGCTATATAGTATATTACATATTCCATGATAATTTACCCAAAGAACGCTAATAATAGGTGAATGAAAATTGGAAAAATCACCCGACAAAAAATAATACAAAAACACAAGAGAGGTTATATTTATTTGACGTTCGCAATAAATTTGAATTCAAAATCTCTTTTTGGATCTTCAACCCGTTAATAACGTTTTCAGGTCTGCGCAAACTCAACATAGCGGTTTACGATAATTATACGCTGACTTTAAATAGAAACTCAAAAACTCCCTAATATACTTTTGACGACGTGATTATAATCGTTTTGGTGTTTCGCTTAATGTCAAAATGTGAATGTTTTCATATTGACGATGTTTTGACGTTTGTCAAAAAAATTTTATATGTTTTATTCGTTATATAATCGTAACGAATACCTCTCGAGCAATCTGTCAGGTTATTCATACGTAGAATTAACAGGTGGTACTTGGGAGAATAAACAGATTATGTTAATAATACTATGAATTGTATTACCATTTTGTTTTTTTTTGAGAGAGTTACCTCGTATTCTGTTCTGTTGTTGTTAATGAGTAGCTTTGTAGCTAATGATAATGATTATAAATAAATAAATAAATCATTATAAAAATAAAGTAATCATTACTGACCTCGTCACTGGACGTATTTTCTTAAAACATCACTCGAGCTGCGCTCTCGTGATGTTTTGCAAAATACGTTTCGTGACTCGGAAGTATAATCGATTATTTTCGATGCTCTTGTAATATTATAACTGATTATATAACTCATATATGATTAAGCCAATAGAATCCGTGATTTTCATAACTACTGCATATTGATAAGTGAATATACCCTTGACGACGTGATATAATCGTTTTGGTGTTTCGCCTCGTGTCAAAATGTTAATGTTTTCATATTGACGATGTTTTGACGTTTGTCAAAAAAAATTTAGTATTTTTTATTCTTTATATAATCGTAACAAATACCACTCGAGCAATCGAAAATAATCGATTATACTGAACTCGTCACTCGACGTATTTTTTTAATAAAACACATATAACTCATGTGCGAATAGGTCAATAGAATCCGTGAATTTGGAAAGATACTGCGTATTGATAAGTGAATATACTTTTGATGACGCAATATAATCGTTTTGGTGTTTCGCTTAGTGACAAAATGTGAATGTTTACATATTGACGATATTTTGACATTTGTCAAAAAAAGTTAATATTTTTTATTCGTTATATAATCGTAACGAATACCACTCGAGCAATCGAAAATAATCATTATACTGACCTCGTCACTGGACGTATTTTCTTGAAACATCACTCCAGCTGTGCTCTCGTGATGTTTTGCAAAATACGTTTCGTGACTCGGAAGTATAATCGATTATTTTCGATGCTCTTGTGATATTATAACTGATTATATTTTTCTGATTCAATAAGGGAAATTAAGATTATGAGTTTTGGTAGAATTTCTTGTATTGACTCTATATTTCATATGCAAATATCAAATTTAACCACAACAGCATCATATATCCCGCGAAACATGTTTGACAAAGTCATTAGGATTCACGTAAACTATCATTTGTAAAGATTTTCACATCCATATTTCATCTGATAAAAAAAGGATCCACCATACCTAATTGTTTCGTTTTGAATTTACAGCGTGTCGAAATAAATCCGTAAATATTTCATATCAATTCGTCAAAATTAAACAATGAAATCCAATGATACGGAGGAGCGCGTGCCGTTTAATAATACTGCGCTTTCATTGTTACATCCGTTTTCTACGGTAACATCCCTCCGTTTCACACCCCTTTAATTCATTTCTCATAGAGTTAAATAAAAACAAATCGGTTACGGGATTGGAATTGTGTTCGGTTTCGCAACTGTTACAAGGCGATTCATAAAATTTATCACCGTTCAAGGTTGTGGTCCATTAGTATTGGTTATACGCTTTTTTATTCATTTTATTCAGGAAGGTCGAAAGTAATTCTAGTTTTAAAGTAACTACGATTAAGACCGTACGCCATTTAAACGTTTAATCGAGCTTTAATCTATAGCTACTTAAGATTACATAAGAACCATTGGCGGATTAAAGGAGGGCCCGCAAGTCTGGAAGAAACAACATGAAATACAAGAAGATTCAACATGAATACTCTGCTAGAAGAGAACAAAATGAGTTAATATATTTTCAAAACTCTGAAATTATGGTGTACTTCTGAGAGTCTAACTGTTTTTTTTTCGTATAATCTCTGTTTGCCTGTTTATGTAATTGAGAATGTAAGTTGTAACCTAGCTATAAGTCAAGTATTGTTTGTGTTTCATAGTTTAATATAACTGAAACTGTTATTTTGGTTGGGCAAATAAGGACTGATTTTAATTACTATTATATATATATATATATATATATATATATATATACATACCTATATATACAGTGTGTCCACGGATGGGGTGCCCAAGAGGAAAAACTTTTTATTATCAGTTTTAGAGAAAAATGTTATTCTTGATAAAAATAATTAAATTAAATAAATTTCAAGTTTCGCAAAATCTGCTTCATTTCATATACAATTTCATGTAAAACCTCATGAATTTATGCACTAAGTTCGGAAATGTAATAATTCTCTAGTGAGTGACTTTTGCGATTTCCTAGGTACCTAACTGTCAACATCGGTGAATAATTTCATAATTGTCAGTCTCTTTCAAAAATGCTTACTCTTCAACAAAGAATATATGGCATTGGAGCTGTTTCGTAAAGTACGCAATTCAATTATTTAATGAAAAATATCCGAACGTACCTACCAGTTACGAGGAATGTTAAAAAAATTGATCCAGAAATTCGATGAGACAGGATCTGTTGAAGACAAAAATAAATCGAAAAAGACGTACTCTGAGAAAGATGATGCATCAGCTTCTGCCCTAGCTATGCATTCAGTACGGGAAAATCCGAAGTTAAGTTTACGAAAAAGAGCAGCAGAAGTTGGTTTTAGCAAGAGCCACTCACAAAAAGTAAGTATACAAAATTCATCCTTTCAAACAGATATTTATTCATACCTAAGAAGATTGTGATTATGATAAGAGGCTTGACTTTTGTGCAATCATTGGTGAAAATCTTATGAATGGCCACTTCTTTCACCATAATATTTTATTTTCTGATGAACCAACGTTCACGACAAATGGAACTGTTTCATCTCAAAACTGTCGGTAATGGGCTAGTGAAAATCCTTATTAAAGAATACATCCTAATAGTCAGTTTGCTAAAAAGGTAAATGTTTGGTGTGCTGTTTCACCATATAAAATAATCGGAAAGAATTTTCTGGAGGAGACGTTGAATCAGGAAGTCAATTTGGATTTATTGGCCAATTTTTTGATAGCTGAATTAGATAACGTTCCCTTGGAACAAAGGCGTAAAATGTATTTTCAGCGTGATGGCTGTTCGCCACATTCGACTCTATTGATAAGAGGATGGCTAGATGAATATTTTCCTGAACGATGGATGAATTTCTAGATATTTTTATGGGGCTACCTGAAAAAGAAAGTTTACGAAATAAATTTAAGCCTTACTATTGAAGATCTGGAGGAATCAATAATTAATGCAGTAATTGAAATCACCCCAAACATGCTTTGAAACGCTGATAAAGAATTTAGAAATAGAGTGGAGAGATGTTTTAAAGTTGGTGGCGGCTATATATATATATATATATAAATATATATATATATATATATATTATATATGGCTATATATATATATATATATATTTATAAAAGAAAAGTTTATCGGGAGAGGGGTCAGATACCAAGATTTTATATCCTTAGTCTTTATTCTCGATATTTTCGTCCCGTTTTTTGTGGACTTTTTCAAGAGATCTATAAAAGAAATTCAAAAAATTACAATACAAACTGGAACGGTGTAACAGTTACAAAATTACCAGACATGGAATGTGGTCAAGATTTAAAATTAAGTTAACATTATAAATACTAACAACACGAACTACAAAGAGAAACATTCAGCTAGCATAAATATAAGAGACAGTGTGAATGAACAGAAACAAACAAACATGTGGTCTACATATTAACCATTGAGACGGTGCAATATATTACAGTAAATACTACTTATATTATCTGTGTCGGTCCTGAAAATTGATGGCATTTTTATTAGCGCGAATGTGATACATTTCCTAAGAACAAACGACATCTATAGTTTTCTTCACGTTCTAAGATCTTCACCCGTTCCACTCAAAACTGTGCCCAGTGTCTACGCAAGTGACCTTGGTTGCTGCGCATGATAACTTTTTAATTGCGTACATCACTACGACTGTTGAGTAACTCGATTTTCAACCATTGTTTGGTCTGACCAATGTATACCCCAGAGCAATCTATACAAGGTATTTTGTAGACAACACTGCTGTTGAGTTGAACTGGTGTTGCATCTTTTATTTTGGAGAATACATCGGAAATCTTCACAGGGTTGTACTTAGCTAATTTAATATTGCAATATTTTCCAAAAATGGAAACTACTGAGTTAGTTAGTCCTTGTATATATGGAATTTTCTTGTAATTAAATTCAACAGTAGTATCCTCAGTGGGACCATCATAAAATTGAGGGTTGTAAATAAGTTTATGAAGAACATGTCTTGGGTATCCATTGTTACGAAAAATGAGAAGCAGCTTATTCATACTTTCTCGATGGAACGTTTCATCACAAATTTTCAAAATTCTATTTCTCATCGCCGTAACCATGTTGAATTTTTTGGCTAGTAGGGTGGTTGGAATGAAAATTAAGAAATCTTCCTGAAGATGTCGGTTTCTGATACCAGTTTAAAGTGATCATGTCATTATCTGATCTTATTACTAATGTGTCAAGAAAGGGTATTTTTCTATTGATCTCTACCTCAACCGTGAAACGCAAATGGCTATTGAACGAGTTGAATGTTTCCAATATAATGTTGGTTTGTGATTTGGGCACAGCACAAATCAGATCGTCTACATACTTGTAAATAAAAGGCAGACGGAAAGGTAGAAGAGGAATAACGTTATCCAATAGATAATCCATCACAATCATTGCCAAAATTGGACTCAGAGGGGATCCCATCGGAGCTCCAAAAATCTGTTTATAAAATTTTTGTTGAAAAGAAAAATAAGTATTGTCAAAAATGAACTGGATCAATTTTTGAGTGGAACAGGGTGAAGATCTTAGAACGTGAAGAAAACTATAGATGTCGTTTGTTCTTAGAAATGTATCACATTCGCGCTAATAAAAATGCCATCAATTTCAGGACCGACACAGATAATATAAGTAGTATTTACTGTAATATATTGCACCGTCTCAATGGTTAATATGTAGACCACATGTTTGTTTGTTTTCTGTTCATTTCACACTGTCTCTTATATTATGCTAGCTGAATGTTTCTCTTTGTAGTTCGTGTTGTTAGTATTTATAATGTTACTTAATTTTAAATCTTGACCACATTCCATGTCTGTAAGTATTTTGTAACTGTTCACCGTTCCAGTTTTGTAATTTTTTGAATTTCTTTTATAGATCTCTTGAAAAAGTCCACAAAAAACGGACGAAATATCGAGGAATAAAGACTAAGGATATAAATCTTGGTATCTGACCCCTCTCCCGATAAACTTTTCTTTTATAAATTCAAAAAAAGGGTCGATAAAAAAAAAAAAAATTTCCTTATATATATATATATATATATATATATGATTATTTATATAATTTATATACCTATATATACCTATATATATATATATATATATATATATATATATATATATATTATTATATATATATATATATATATATATATATATATATATATATAATCTCGAAGTTTCGTGAACTCGTATAACCAGCTCCGCTAGGAGGTTTGTTTGATTAGTTTCAAATAAATGTCCTAGTACTTGATTTTATTGCCACGAACATGTTTCGATAACACTAAGAATTCTGTTTTCTATTCATATATATATATATATATATATAAACTTTTTGATAATTATTAGCAATAACAGGCTTGTTGAATCTCAAAGAACTCGATTTTATTAAAAAGTTGACGTTTCGCCACGACATTCAAGGCTTTATCAAAACTTTTGAAAATTTGAATAGCTAAAAAAGACTACTATGTTTCATCAAAATGTTTCGGCTGTGGCCGTTCTTTGTTATTTATTACGTGCTATTTAGTCCAATATCAACATTCAAATCTGTTATTATTAGATGGTAAGGGAAACCACAGAAACCTTTACGTAATGTTCGAAATAGGTTCAAATTATTTTGATTTTGAAAGATTGAAATTAATTTGACGTTCATGAGTTTTAAAAAAATTGAAAAGTCACTTAATCAAAAATTTTGAGAAAGGCTCTTTATATCGTGTATAACTATCACTAATAAAATAGAGATCTAGATTTCAAATATATTGCATATTCATGTACGATGTAACTCATCAAATAGCCCACAGGCCTCACCAAATAGAAATTAAAGTTTTCAAAGGCCTCTTATGCCCCCATCGGATTTCTTTCAAAATAACGATCTTTCGCAGAACTGCCTTAGCACGTGCTGCATGTTTCCCATTCATAAATGTCATTTACAAAAGTCACAGGCTGAGAGACATCAATTCGAGGGACATTAGGGGCGCCTTAGGATAATTGCCGTTAATAGTGCATGTTTGAGACAGGCATGCTCTGCATGTTATGGACACGATAATAAGGTTGCGGTTTTTCAAAGCTCAACATTCGTGCGTTATGCCGTTGAATAAAGAGAGTAGTTCTTGATGTTCTACATCGATGTTTATTCACCCTCGAGGGATGGCGTATTTTCTTCCTGGAGATTTTTAGATAGAGTTTCGAAAATGTTGCTGTATCATATAATATGTTCTTTATATCTAAAACACAAAAACAAGAAAAATATCGTCGGACACCCAGTTGAAAATGGATTCCTTTGGCTATTTATCGTTTATTGAATGACAGGTACAATTGAATAAATTAACAACATTGGAGAGTAGTTAAATGAAAAAAAGATCGAAATTATTTATATTAAGATTTTTATATTACCAATTGAAAACTGCCTACTCTAAAATCTGAACTTTTCACGAGAGCAAAGTTTATTCAGAATTAAATAGAAAATAAAACAATATTTTCGTTAGGGCCATGTTCAATGTAATATATTTACAATAACAATAATAACATGAAAACATACAATAGCAACAACGAATAACTATGTTATCACCACTATAAATATATCTGTTGTTATGCCTGATTACAAAGGATTTTAGTAATTTCTGTAGAATATATATATACATACATATATATATATATATATATATATATATATATATATATATATATATATATATATATATATATATATTGTTATGATATTTTCTTCAGTGATGTCAAATAATGTAGGGTAGAATTGAATGGGTATTTATAAATTTCAATAAACTCGAGTAATTATTAATGAATATGTTTAGAATATGTTTGGCATATGAAAATGAAGATCTAGTTATGTAGAAATTAATGATATAATATAACATTCAAAAATATAAGAAAAATTTTAAGTATGTCAGAAAATGTCATGAAGTTGTAAAAATTTGAAATATGTGAAATAGATTAATAATCAAGAAGCTACATGGAAAAAAAATGGTGATTGTCAAAATTGAATGATTGATATATAAGTATTTATAGTCTAGTCAACAAGTTCAAAAGCGTGTTAATTCTTGGTAAAGCTCCTGAAAATACGAGCTATAGCTCATTCGATTCGGAATGACGTCTAGAAAAATTTTTCTCGAGGATTTATTAGCACATAAACAATTGCAATTGTTATAAACAAATTAAAATGAACAAAATATGGCATTTTGTTTTTCGTTAATAACTCACAAACTATCGATATTTAGAATATTAAGAAGAAAGCTCCTCAAAGATGAGGAAATTTCCAATGAAAAAGTCCGGACTGCCGAAACTCTACCTATATTATTTATAATTTTAATTTGATGCCGAAAATAGGGCTCCGCGCGGCTGTTGAGCTATGGACGCTTTGACGCTAAAGCGACTGCACCACATATAGATATGAAAAGATGTCAGCCATTATGAAATTGATAGTTTTTGGAGAGAGATTAAAATAAAAATTAATTAACGAAAGTAATAATAATATTTGGAATAAATATTGGAGTTTGGGTGTAAGATATCAGACATAAGATAGAAAGAAGTTAAAGGAGGAAGAAAGAATTTTTTGGACACGGAAACGGGGAAGTGTGGCAAGGAAGGAGCATTATTGGGTGAAATTTAAATATTGGCCAGTTTAGACAATTTAAAAATATTATTTACAAATGGAAAATGGTACCATAATAATATTATTAATAACTGTTAAATTTTATAATTAATAGATTTATATATTATTGTAGCTGATTTGGTAAACTGTTGTTGAAATTTGGAAGAAATTTTAAGTTCATTGAAAATAATAAAATTTTAAAGATATTAAAGTAAAAAGTCAATTTTCAAAAAAAAATAACCCAAACTTGGGAAAGAGTCATATAACTTTATAAAATTATTAAATCGAATAATTATAATCAAAGTTCAACAAAATGTATCAAATCATATTAATATATATATATATATATATATATATATATATATATAAATATATATATATATATATATATATATATATATATATATATATATATGTAGGTATATATAAATCAGAATTCTTCGTGTTATCGAGACGTCCGTGGCAATAAAATTAAGCTTAAATTTTTTAAATTAAACTAATCAAACAAACCTCCTAGCGGAGCTGGTTATACGAGTTCACGAAACATCGAAATATCCTCATCTAACTTTAGACGGTACATGTTAGAAATATTAAGTTGTTTATCACAATCAATGGAAAATGATAGACAGACTGTTTGGCCCTTATTTGGAGCTCATCAGTATCATCCATCCATCGAAAGTGATAACTAAATATTCCATACGTTCTTATATTCTCCTTCTAGCAACACAATGGCATATAAACATGACACAGCGCCACCAGTTGGAAACAAATGAACCACATATTAGGTACAGATAGATTAAACATTTCGGCAACGAGAACTCGTACGTCCTATCATCCGAAAGTGGCTACTATATTTGATAAGCTATAGTAAGGTTGCTACATCAATTCGATGTAATGCAACATTTACACATCGCCAGTAGCAGTCGTCCCGAATTTTATCCCTCTATAGAGGCAAATGAATATAAATCAGAGTTCTTCGTGTTATCGAGACACGTCCGTGGAAATTAAATGAAGTAAACTAGGACATTTATGTGAAACTAACCAAACAAACCTCCTAGCGGAGCTGGTTATACGATTTCACGAAAATTCCCATCAGCCTTTAGACGGTATATGTTAGAAATATTAAATTGTTTATCATAATCAATGGAAAATGATAGACATACTGTTTGTTTCGCCCTTATTTGGGGCTCATCAGTATCATAACCAGCTCGGCTAGGAGGTTTGTTTGATTAGTTTCAAATAAACGTCCTAGTTCACTTAACTCTTTCAAAGCAACATGGAGGTTGGCGATCAAGCTCGGTTGCTGAAGGTTACATAGAAAATTCAGTTCAACAGAAAACTGAAGTAGCAAAAAGAATCATGGGGCATAAAGATACGCCAAATGAGAAAGTAAAAGCATTTCCCGCAGCAGCATAAGTTACTAACATTGCCAGTAAAAGTAATTTACTTATTCCGACAACTAACACTTGCATTGCTCTTAGAGGAGAGAAGTTGGATGCTTCTAGTATTCACTTTAATAATTTACATAATTGTATATTTAAGATTTATAATAAATAAATATTATCATTGTTTTTAACGTTTCATTTTTACTTTCAAGCACCAGTGCCGAAAACTATGTCAGTTTTAGGTACTAGTGCCTAAAAGAATGTCATTTTCAAACTAATAAATATCGAAAACTATCCGTTTCGAAACGCTTTCACAAAAAAAACCTTTACGACGATATTCGACTTTGTCGAGATTAAATGAGAAGCTAATACTTCATTTCATCGTCACTTCACCCGGTCGAATATTTATCAATCCAATATTCAACATCTGTAAATCAACCCCTCAGAAAATCGCTGTCGCAGTAGGGGCTCGCCCATCAAATCAAAACGTTTTCAGTCTTCCACTTTAATAAAAGATTTAATTAAATTTATCGCCCATTTTTAATCCACCCGAGAAGCCGGAAACGGAAGTGAATAAGCTGAGCAGATTGAATTATGAAATTTTTTTTTGGTGCTGATCGATGCGATTTTAATAAATTTCGATTATGCAATTTCATTTGTTCTTGAAAGGTGCTCAGTGACGGATCTTTCGGGAAATCAGAGTTCGGGGGTAGATGCGGATTTTTTGTATTTAATAGTAGAGTAGTTTGTAAAACAATCTTAATACAGTACAAGATTCAGTCACATTTTTGAATACTTAATTGAATAATTTAAAAGTAAGCAATACCAATAAACAGAGTATATTTTTTCGACCACATCACCTTTAAAAGAACTAATAGAGAAGTTCAATGAAACATTACACAAATTTTTGGAATCCTTAAGATAATAAACAAGCTAATGGAATCCGTCGTTACTACGTGATAATTTAACATGATGAACAAAAACAAACTTGAATTCACACGTTTATTATCTCAAAAATACTTTAAAAAATATTACACTGCGATTGCTATTTCGGTCACTAGACCATCATCGGGCAGATTGAGTTAAGAACTGAATAAATAATTACAGATTTGAGGCCTCGGTAGACCAGCGGTAAGGTGAACCGCCTTATACCGTTTGTAAACCGAGGATTGTGGGTTCGAGTCCCACCTTGCTCTTGGGTGTTGTGTATGTCCAGAATTTAGTTATAGATTTAAGAGAAATTGTTGGGTAATGTGCATCGTTCAACAGCCCATTGGCCGTTCGAAACCGGCGTTAAACTGTAGGTCCCTCGAGTTAAAAAAAAAAAAAATATTACAGATTTGCGCTCACGGGTGGGAAAGAATTATTTAGGTACCTAAATAGACAAGAAAAACACATTTCAAGAAGGGCTAATAGATGTGGATTTCCCAAATTGGTACCATGAAATGTTCTTAGAAAAATCATTATTGTTTGAATACACTAAATATATGAGAATGTATCAAGTCAATCTGGTCGTTCAGCAAGATATATTTTGCATTATGATTGAGTTTAAAAATTTCTAATGATTCTAAGTAAATAAGTTTGGTTCCTGTCGGTAATTTGTGCATAATTTGAAAGTTATCTATTTGTGGAAATGGGTGGTGGTTTTCACGGCAATGATTTGAAAACGTTGAATCCGTTTTATTTTTCAAAAAAGATTGTTGGTGTTCTTTAAATCTTGTCTTGAACGATCGACCAGTCTAACCTATATACACTCCTTTATTATACAGGACAAATCAACCTATAAACTCCTGAACTTTCAAATTTTGAAGTGATATCTTTGGCATTGAAGGAAAAATCCTGAGAGTTTTGTCTTAGGTTTGAAAGCAATTTTAATATTACATTTAGGTATGACATTAGCAACTTTTTCTGTTAGAGGACCAAAATATGTTAAAGATGTGAATTTTTCGGATTTTTCTACTTTCGATTGAGGATATATGCTGTTGTACGCTAGTTGACTACCTACGTTTCTTGTTTATCATTTTATCTATCAAACTTGTATGAAAACCATTGTTCGAATCAATTATTTTTATAGTAGAAATTTCTTTTGCTAAATTTGGTATGGATAATGTTATTGAAAACGCTCTGTGGATCATTGAGTTAAAAGCTGAATGTTTATGGGAAAGAGGATGATTTGAAGCCGACGGAATACATATATCCGTGAAAGCTGATTTTTTATATATATATATATCGAAACTCAAAGTATTATTATTATGAAAGATAGTTCAATCCAAGAGATTTATCTGTTGATCAAATTCGATATTGAACAGTTTGGTTCATTCGAAGCGTTGATGATTAATTAAATTAAATCAACCGTCCATCGGAGCTATTTTCATGAGGCTCAATTATATGTAATTCCCATGAATCCATCAACAGAAAATGTTACGAAATTCAACATCGGTGCCACACACGATGATGAGCTCGTTTAGGAGCGAAACCGACTACCTAGTGTTTCCATCGTGTGTGGAACTGATGTGCAAAAATTTTGAAAACTTAATATAACTACCACAAACGACTAATACACTGAATGATTTAGATGAGAAAGTGTGATAAAACTTTGAATAGGAAGTAAGACACACAGAACTTAAGTAATATCTATATAATAAATAATATAGCTATACACTGGATCGGCGACAGAAAAAAATGCGGTAGAGAGCAAATGTAGGAAGACGAAGAAAACTGACAGCCGTTATGAAATAAGACGAAAGAAAATTCAAACAATTTACCTCCAGGTCGGCATCCTATGATTCAGTTTTAGAAAAGAAAATATATGATTGGTTTAAGCATAATATAGTTGTCAAATTGCTGTTTCATATTACTGATTGTAATCTCAACTCTCGGTAATAGGGGATGAGTATGTATTGTTTCAGTGTTAATTGAAAAATTTTTTTGTTATTTTAGAACCCTGAAGGAGCAATAGAATAAATTGTGAATGCTCGTAGAAGAGAATGAGTAATTCTTCAGTAATCAATACAATCCTACAGACACTTTAAGTTACATACACACACACACACACATATAATATATACACCGCTCGAAAAAATTAGAGGAACACTTTTAGATAACCCTGTAACTTTTTCGCTTGCTGTTATTAACAAATGAAAATTATATTTTTATAATTGATTTGCATTTTATTTTAGTGATTTGTTGAAAAGTAAACATAATTATGCCCATTTTTTCGAGATAAGTTCAATATTTCACAGCAAGTACAAAAAATAGAGTGATTATAAAAATATTCCTATTTAGGTTTTATGTTGTGACAGGCTTAGAGAGCTTCAATGAGCAACGGCATGACAGTTTGTAGTTGTTGAATTCATTATCTGTCAAAATGAGAAATATTAGCGAGATAGAAGTCGCTCGTGCTATAGCTTTAAATGGTGTTAAAATTCGACAAGTAGCAAGAAATTTTAATCGCAGTCCGTCAGTCATTAAACGTGTGTATGATCGCTATAGAGAGACGATATTTAGTACTTTCTTCTTTGCGGAAACGGATAGCGACAGCAAAAGACCTTCAAATTACACTTAGGATGGCTCATCAGGTAACCATTTCTGACCAGACTGTTAGAAACAGGTTATACGGGAATCAAATTTAAAACCAAGAAGACCGGTGAGAAAACCTGTTTTAACTCGACATCATAAAATTATGCGATTAGGCTTTGCTCGTTATCATTTGATATGGCAACTTCGACAATGGAGACCAGTACTGTTTACAGACGAATCAAGATTTCGTCTCACTTGTTGTGATGGCTGGGTGCGTGTGTATAGACGTCATAATGAACGATACTCCGCTGCGGCTGTACAAGAAGTATCCAAATTTGGAGATGGTTTGGTAATGGTCTGGGGTGGAATAAGTTTGGAGGAAAAAACCGATCTCGTAGTAATACCAGGAAGTCTTACAGCTGCAAGATATATTGATATGATTCTGTCAGATCACGTTATTCCTGCAGCATATGGTATAGGTCCTGATTTTTTTTTTCATGCAGGATAATGCAAGACCTCATACTGCTGCGATTACTATAGATTTTCTTAACGAGCATGAAATTCGTAAAATGGATTGGCCAGCGATAAGCCCTGACCTTAATCAATTGAACACTTATGGGATATATTGGATAGACGTATTCGACATCGTCCAAATCCACCTCAATCCCTTCAGTAACTAACAGAAGCCCTGGTCGAAGAGTGGGACAGTATATCACAGTAAGACATTCGAAGGCTCGTGAGGAGTATGCCAAAAAGATGCCAAGAAGTAATTCGTGCTGCTGGAGGGCACACGCGATACTGGAGCCCATTGGTTGTCAGATAGCGGAACATTAGTATCGAAAAATCTCTTCATTTCATTTTGTTATTCGCACTTTTTTTAAATTATTAATCTCAGTTTACGAATGAAGAATGAGTTGAAGGTTCTACAAATCGGTTTATTAGAAGCAGATATCTGTCTAAGAATATAAATGTTCATCTGTATATAAATATCACTTAATAAGTTACAAGGTTATTCAAAAGTGTTTCTCTAATTTCTTTGAGTAGTGTATATATATAAATATGGTATTTCATTTCCACAAAAAAATTTTGAAAGATAAATTACTCTGACCAGAAATGTGAAAAAACCTGAACTTCAGTCCTGCTCTGTGGGTTGCAGTTTTCACCCGAAGACTGCCGAATCCAATCGAGATCGTCCCAATATTAAATCGCCGACATCTGGCCCCCCCAGAAGCCGGATCCAGCACGCGGCGTAGTCTTTATGACATATTACTTTATTACTGTAATAGAGGGAACATTGAATTATTAATATAAGATTATAATGGCACATGGCGCGCACACAGAAACAGCCCAGACTGTATGAGTTTATTATATTCTTTCTTCTACCGTGAACTGTCGCTAATGGCTATCACAGTGACGGTAACATTTCGTAGCATAATTAAATGTACACCGAGTCTGAATCTTGTTCTGACTGCGAATTACGACCAATCGAACAATCGGGTTGTACGTCATCTAAACGAGATTGTTCGTTTTAGAGACTATTAAATCTGATACATTGCACAGCTTGAGTTTATGACTAGTGCTTATTTTACCGTTTTCTATGTACAGAGTGGATTGTTACCGTCTAGTTCAGGTCAAACGTGGAATTAACTATATTTATGAACACTCATAACGATATATTGCTTAATTAATGAAAAACACTATATCGCAGCAAGATGCATCAAAAAAGCAGGGTTTCATAATAAATCCAGTTTAAAATATCAATTTATTCAATAAAAAATTTATCAAATTCAAACCTGTTTTACATCTATTCAGACAACCAACTTTTGCATCATTATTGAGCTTTAATCATGTAAATAAGTTTTCTTTTCTTCCCCGTGGCTCAACCGCCTGACCTACCTACCAAGTTCAACCCTATTCAAAAATTATCTACCTTTCAACTTTCAGACCTCTTGCTCCAAAATTGTGCCCTCTATCGTGTAAACAAATTTACCCCCTAATCGATTCCTACCAAAACCAATCCTATCCAATATATAATACGAAACTACAAACTTATAAACCTTCAACCCTATTGCTCCAAAATTGCAAGATTTATGGCCAAGACAAGTTTGAAATACGTGAGCATATACATACATATATATATACATATGTAGGTATATATATATATATATATATATATATATATATATATATATATATATATATATATATACAATTAAGTAAGTAACTTCATAAATTAGATATACCTTCTTCATAGTATTGTTATATTCCTTTCTATGAAATTGTCCACATGCGCGGGTTACTGATAATACAATGTCGCTTGACAGTCATCTGGGTTTGTTATTGTTTTTCGTGAGGTTATGTTTGGCTCCTCGCTTCGAAATTATTAAATTAATAGAAAATTTTTACTCCGAAAACAATGAGCTGTTGTAGAGTTGTGTCATGTTATGGGCCTTACAACCTAACTGTTTGTAAGTAGTTTCAGTCAGATTTTTATACCATTCAGTTGATATTTCGAGCCCATTTATTTCTGTTTTTTAGCTTTATTCACGTTATTTTAACAAGTTTTCGGTTTTAAATGAGTTTTTGTTGTATATTCCTTGTGAATTACAGGAACTAGAGTTCAAAGAAACTTGTCAACAACACTCAGTCTTGATAATGCTGTAACAGGCGAAACTAGTCGAATAAAAAGTTATTTTCATTTTGTGGTTTTTAGACAAGTTGTTTTCTCATTATTTAATAATTTTTTTAATATAAATATGAACTACCACAGAGTTGATTCATCGTCCATCGAATTTATTTCAAAGAAACTGTTGTATACATGTAATTTTGTTGTTTTTTATATATATAAGACGAACTGTTTCGGTGTAACATTCTTTGTCATTCTTTTTAAATTGTAGATGTCCTGAGGAAGACTCAATAAAGAGTCGAAACGTCGACTGAGACAAATTTGGTTGTTTAGATCATAACTCCTTGCCGAATACCCAGCTATATTTTATATATTTTTTTTATATATATATATATATATATATATATATATATATATATATATATATATATATATATATATATATATATATATATATATATATATATATATATATATATATATAATAATAATAATAATATATATTTATCCTTTCAGACATTACATAAATGTATAGGACACGTCACATACTAAATATACATATTAACCTAACAAGTAACAAATTAACTTATTAGGAGAAAGACTAACAGAATTCCACTGAAAAATATTCTTTTAAGCTGTAAAAGCAGTGTTTAAACAGAATCTTCTTAATTTCCTTCTTGAAACATAATAAATCTAAATACCTAATCCCTTGGGGGAGACGATTGTAAAGTTTGATTCCTACATAACTAGGCGATAACTCAAACTTAGAGGTAGCATGCGTGGGAATACATAATGTGTCCTTATTCCGCGTATTATACTCGTGAAAACTAGTAAGTTTATTCAGATTCAATAACCTATGCCGAACAAACAAGAGACAATGTAAAATATAGATACACGGCAATGGAAGAACTTTCTGCTGAATAAATGTCGGTCGGCAGTACTCCTGGGGTTCCAAATTATAAATGAGGCGTATAATCCTTTTCTGTGTGAGAAAAACTCTTTCTTTATATATATATATATATATATATTTATATATATATATATATATATATATATATATATATATATATATATATATATATATATATATATATATAATATATACAAATTGAATTATGGTTGGCGAAGCGAGGTAAAATAAATATAACAAATTAAGCTTCATTCAAAGTATATTAAAATGAACGTTTTGGAGGTATCCTCCTTCCTCAGTATTAACTTGTTTCGGAGGAGACCTCCGAAACGTTTATTTCAATATACTTCGAATGAACCTAAATTTGTAATATTTATTTTACATCGCACTGCCAACCATAACTCAAATTAACTCTAGAAAAGCAGATACCAAAAACCAATCAAATATATATACATCAATATATATATATATATATATATATATATATATATATATATATAATAGTTATTTATGTACCAAGTGCGTTATATAGATCCTTATGCCCTGAGGGAAACATTCGGCCCGAGGGCCTCTGGCCCGAGGGATGAATGTTGCCCGATGGGCATAAGGATCTAGTAACGCACGCGGTGCATACAAGATTTTATTTTTCACGAAAAAATTATTATATTATGATGAAAAAGCGATTTTGAAATCGTTTCATTGCTCCTATTCCTTCTCATAGTAGGCATGTCATTTGTTGATAGTTTGACGTTTGTGAATATTTTTGTCATCATATTCAGTGAATGTCATGCTGCTTTCTTTGTGTAGTCTTATAGAAATAATGGAAATGAAAATGAATTTACCCAAGAATATCATAAAAAATGCAGCCAAAGCTGCGAATAATTCATTGCCGGAGAAATCCAGAGTCGTATACGACAAGGATTATGAGGTATTTAATCAATGAAATTTGCTTCATTTCTCCTAGTACAATAAGCGGGCGTTTTGAATCCATTATGCCCGCAAATGCGGGCATAATGGCCTAGGGCATAATGAGTGTGTTTATAGCAACCGTATCCAAGGTGAAATAAACATATTATATACAAGTGAAAAATAAATATATATATATATATATATATATATATATATATATATATATATATATATATATATATATATATATATATATATATATATATATATATATATATATATATATATATGATTAACTATCTTGGTCCCAGGTCCAACTTTGCTGATCGCACCCATTTTTATAAGTAGGTTTTCAAAGTGCAAACCTGCTAAGAAAACTTGAACAGATATAAAGAGTCTCCCAATGACTTTTGGAAAATACTAATAGCATATACGTTTTTGTTTGATGATTCCATAACTCCACAGCAACTGTACTTAACAATTAGCTTGCGAGTGTAGAGCGTTTGCCACGGTTGTGTCACTAAAATGTCGAACAAGGTAGTACTTTTTAAGTAAGGAGACAAAACATTTGAAGACTTTTAGAATTCTGGAGGTTCATCTCTAAATTCAAGAGGAATATTTAATAACGCGGTATCCGGCGGAAAAAAATTTATTAGGGATAAAGAGGCAGAACTCGTGGACAAAATGATCAAGTATAATTACCTGTATCATGAAATCCAAATATTAAAAGATATCTGGACATACCAACTAAGGAGGAAAAGAACTCTCTCATGGAAAACCTTTGAAACACTCCAGAGGTGTTCATTAGCAACCTGCCTGAATGCCTTTAAAAAAATCAGTGTGTCCTACCGGTGATGGCCTATAGGGCTGAGACACTTGCCTGGTGCTTGACCGCATTAAGAACACCCTGGAGGAAAATTTCATCCCTCAACAGGCAGGTTTTAGACCCGGAAAGTCTTGCTGCGGACAAGCGCTGAACCTGACGCAACATATCGAGGATGGCTACGAGAGAAAGAAAATCACCGGGGTTGCGTTCATAGATCTGACGGCAGCATACGACACAGTGAGCCACAGGAAACTAATGGGGAAAGTATATGAGACCACAAAGGACTTTAAACTAACAACAATAATTCGCTCCATGCTTCAGAACAGAAGATTTTTCGTGTCACTCCAGGGAAGGAACAGTCGATGGAGGGTCCAGAAGAATGGTCTGCCACAGGGCAGCGTGCTGTCACCGGCACTATACAACATCTACACCAACGACCTACCCATGCCAAACCAGACAAGGCAATTTATCTACGCCGACGACACAGCAATGGCGGCGCAAGGGTCCAGTTTCGCGGAGGTTGAGGAGAAATTGACAGGCGCCCTAGAGGAACTCACCGAGTACTATGAGAATAATCACCTAAAACCCAATCCGAATAAGACACAAGTGTGCGCATTCCACCTAAACAACCGCGAAGCCAGGAGAGAACTGGATATAACATGGCGAGGCAAGAAGTTGAAACACTGCCAGACACCAAAATACCTGGGAGTCACGCTTGATCGAACACTGACTTTTAAGCAGCACTGTGTGAACACCAAAGGAAAAGTATGCGCGCGCAATAACATCCTGCGCAAGATGACGAACAAAACCTGGGGAGCACAACCAACAACACTTAGGACATCAGCATTGGCGCTGTGCGTGTCAGCAGCGGAGTATGCCTCTCCTGTATGGGGCGCCTCCGCACACGCGGGGCCGGTTGATGTCGCAGTGAATGAATCCGTGCGGATCGTGACGGGGTGCTTGAGACCGACTCCAGTGCATAAGCTCTATCCAATTGCGGGGATAGCTCCCCCACACATACGTAGAAGGGTCGCGGCAGACATGGAAAGGACAAAACAGCAAACGGACCCCCGCCACCCATTGCATGGACACCAACAAGCAGCGGGGCGCCTCAAATCCAGGAAGAGCTTCCTCTCACGAACACGAACGCTAGAGGGGCCGCCTGAGGCAAACCGCAGCAGCCAGTGGAGGAGCGAGCTTACCGCACCCGAAATCGACCCGAGGGAGGAGCTCGCCCCGGGCAGCAGCCTGCCTTTTGCTGCCTGGCGAACACTCAACCGACTGAGAACTGGAGTGTCGAGATGCAAGACCAACCTGCAAAGATGGGGCCTCCTGCCGGCCGACGAAAACACCCTGTGCGAGTGCGGCCAGGTACAGGACCCGAGTCACCTATTGGCCTGCCCTGGGCTTAACGAACCGTGTACCTGGCAGGACACCTACGATGCAGGTGGAAGGGCAGTAGCAGCTGCAGATTACTGGAAATATTGTGTTTGACCGGACACGGAAAGTAAGTAAGTACTTGCCAGAATCACACTATCGGCCAACAATCTCAGAACACCACAGCGCAAAATGGACAGATGAATGGTCCAAGTGTCGCTGCGAGATCATTTCAGAAATGAGGATTTACGCCGAAGAAAAGGCATTGCTGATAATATTTCATGCATGTCCAGACTCAAATGGAATAAGACTGGACACGTGGCCCGAATGACATGTGAGAAGTGGTCAAAAAGGCTGCTGAAATGGAAACCAAAAGCCGACAAACGGAGCAGAGGAAGACCTCTAACTTGTTGGACTGATAACTCGCAACTAATTTGGACCCAGAAAGGAAAGGGCGGAAATAGGGAAGGCCAATGTCTAGCAATGAACTCAAAGAGCTGGTATTGATGATGATGAGCTCCAGCGTAAATGCAGACTGTGTTTTTGAGTTGTTCGCACTTGGATTTCTGTCTCCTCCAATTTGATCGAAGTAGGAGAATTTGCTCGGTCTATTAATCGTGTTAATATTTGCTATATGCAAATATGGGTATTCTTCATTCTTTACTTCGTTGTACAGACAATTTCATTGTTATATTATTCGATGACTTAACGTTGGAGCCTCGTATGATAATCTACCTATTGTATAGTCAAAGCTTGAGTGCCATCATATTATAATTGTGGATAAAGTTATATAACTCATATACAGCTACCTGTTTTCGAGGTTACTATACTCTCGTTGTTATAACATTGAAATATTTATATTTCTAATCAGTACACTGGTATAGCGACGATATTTCTTACGTTTGAAGTTATGAAAGAAGAAACTAAATAGGTTTTTGAACCATCTGAACGTTATACATTCTCAGTTTACTATGGAGGGTTAAAAAACATCTTGTTCTTTTGGATGATCTTATTTCAGTAGAAGACTAGTGCTCTGGAATTTAGAGTGTTTTACAAAGGTTTGTAGACCACAATTATTCAAGAAGAGCTAGAACATTTTGGCCAAGTATTTCAGGTCAACGGAACAAATATTGTTAGAAGGTAAAAAAATTTTGCCCATAAAGACAAGTAAATAATGCACATATATATATATATATATATATATATATATATATATATATATATATATATATATATAATATATATATATATATATATATATATATATATATATATATATGTGCATTATTTACTTGTCTTTATGGGCAAAATTTTTTTACCTTCTAACAATATTTGTTCCGTTGACCTGAAATACTTGGCCAAAATGTTCTATATATATATATATGTATATATACATATATATACCACTTCCGTACCTTACTATAGACTTTCGATGCAATGTGAAAATCCATTATATTTAGGAAAACTACGACTGATGAAATATGAAGAAAATTTTATTTATTTTTATACTCAAATGAATGGATAATTACAATGGATACAACCATGATAATGAAACACGGAACATGTCGAAAAACATAATGAAATCTCAACAGAGTAAATTAACTTTCACATGTCATTTCTAACTGCTAGAAGCAGTACGCGTAGCGATAAATTAGAAAATTACTAAAATCTTGAGAAAATCGTTCATTTTTAATTCACTAAAAGTTCCAGCTGCCGCTAACGGCAAATGTGGGCTTGGATTTATTTGGTCCTCTTATCACCTTGTCCACTTGAGCGTTGATCTGATGATTTGGGCCACCGTGTACGTTGATGGATCCTTGAGTGTTACCGTCTTGACCCTTAGAGAGACGGATGGATTGATTTGCCATCCTCCATTCTGCCCACTTTGCTGTGGAGCGGGGAAATTGGGAGCTTCTGGCTGCTGCAAAGGAAGAGCAAAGCTTATCGCGACAAGAAAATCCACAACGATTAGAGCATAGATTGCGGATGGGCGGATGCCATTCCTGAAAATTAAATTCATTATGAGTATGAGGTGTAATAGTTACTTAAGAGAGTACATCTCGCCGAGATGCGATATATATATATATATATATATATATATATATATATATATATATATATATATATATATATATATATATATATGATATATATGATTCTTTAGCAAAAATAAGGGGGGTCTTTCATATAACTTTTTGTTCAACACCCTTTTCCCTCCAAGTTACAGCACTTTGAAATTAGGTGAAAAAAATTGTTTTTATTCAATACATCCACTTTGGAAGAATTTGGAAGAATGAAATTTGGCAGATAACTGCTGCTAAAATGGCAGTTTTTAAGTGTTTTTGTTACCCTTAAATGTAATCACAAGGGGCTGAAAAAAACAACCCCGATAATATTTTGCATCAGAACCCTTTTATGCGCCTATATTTTCTTTTTAAAAAATATATTCGAAAAGACAGACTCGATCTGCAACTTTTTTATGTCCAGACTTTTAATCATAAAGTTGTTAGTTTGATCACAAAAAAATAAAATAGTGCTCAGACTATTTTCCCATAAATTCACAGAGGTTATCATTCTTCAAAAAAAACAAGTAAGCTGCTGTCAAATGTCAAATAATTTGTTAATTGTTATTAGTAGTACAATTATTGTTCAATCCGCTCTAATTTGCAATATTCTTCAACTAAATGAAAAAATGCCATTCTTTCAATAAAGTTTTATTTAGTTGCGAAAAATGTTTGAAGTCATTATAAAACTGTCTAGAAATTAAAAAAAATAGAACAATAAAACTATTTGTCATATGACTTCATTTGACAGCAGCATTCTTTTTTTTTTTCAAATAAATTATAACATCTCTGTGAATTTATGGGAAGTCTGAGCACTATTTTATTTTTTTGTGATCAAACTAACAACTTTATGATAAAAAGTCAGGACATAAAAAAGTTGCAGATTGACTCTGTCTTTTCAATTATATTTTTTAAATAGGAAAGTATAAGCGCATTGAAAAGTTCTGATGCAAAGTATTATAGGGGTTGTTTTTATCAGCCCCTTGTGCTAACATTTTAGTGTGAAAAAAACAATCAAAAACTGCCATTTTATTAGCAGCAAATATCTGCCAAATTTCATTCCTCTAGTTTTTTCCTAAGTGGATGTATTGAATAAAAACAATTTTTTTTCACCTAATTTCAAAGGGCTGTAACTTGGAGGGAAAAGGGTGTTGAACAAAAAGTTATATGAAAGACCCCCCTTAATTTTTGCTGACGAATCACCCATTGTAATCTTTCGCATCAATTCAGAAACACCCTGTATATATATATATATATATATATATATATATATATATATATATATATATATATATATATATATATATATATATATATATATATATATATATATATATATATATATATATATATATATATATATATATATATATATATATATATATATATATATATATATATATATCTATTTATATATATATATATATATATATATATATATATAAATTGGAAATTTATTGATTATTGAATCTTCAATATTTTAATTAACTGAAGATTATTCAGAAGAAAAGTGACGAAGACTCATCAGAAATCAAATGTTATGAATTCCGAAACGTTGACTAGTGACGTCAGTAATCATCAACTGATTATGCTTATCGATGATGCACTTTCGGTATTTTATAAGAGAGATACAACCTACATTGAGGGGAATAACCGTTGAGACCGGTTATTGACTTCTGGTTTGCAAAATCTCAACGAAAACTGCACTAGGGATTATTTTTCTTCCAAAGTCCCACACTAAGCGATCTGGCCGTTTGCAGAAGGTCAAATAACGTTTTACTAATGAAATGTTGAATCGTTTTGATTTTATGTGATTAGGTTGTGTTTTAAAATTAATTTATTTGGAAATTATTTTACTATTAAATATACTATATATATATTTATATATATATATATATATATATATATATATATATATATATATATATATATATATATATATATTTATATATATATATATATATATATATATATATATATATATATATACATGGTATCGAGAAAGTCTGGCAACTAGGTATTTTTTTATGACGATTAAACGTATAATTATTAAATCTGCCTCAGAGATGGATTGTTTGAAGCGGTGTAATTAAGTGGCCGGCAAGATCTCCTGACTTGACTCCAGTTATAATTAGTATAACTGATTCAAAAACTCTGAAATGTCTTGAAATACAAACAATTTCTCCATAAATGATTAACAATTCTAGTCGAAGATTCAAATACAGCTTGTATTATTGCTAAGATACAGGTGGCCATTATTTTAATTTCCTGTTATAAGGAAACTATTAATATTTTTGTAAGTTAGTACGAATTAAATAATTACATATTGTATGTCTTGGAAAATTGTTTCTCTAATTTTTTTAGTGATGTGGTACGTATTTTGTATTTTTGAAAAAAGGACGAAATCAGCTTTTCTACGATATATCACTCGATCTACGGTGCTATTTAAAAAAATTCAAGATGGCCGCGGTCCCTCAAGTTTGACAGGACCTCTGAAAAACGAAAAATGCAATCCTGTGCATAACCCTAAAATTTGATAATTATACGTTTAACTGTTTCAAAGAAAATACCTTGTTGCCAGACTTTCTCGCCACCCTGTATATATATATATATATATATATATATATATATATATATATATATATATATATATATATATATATATATATATATATACATTGAGGTTAGATGAAGAACACATGGTATGAGTTGAGGTATGAAAATGAAGAGAAACGTCTTAATTTTATACTCTACAATCCTTTATTTTAGTTCTTGATCACTGGTTTCAAAATGCCTTGCATTTCATCTTTAGATCTTCTAACGCTGCATAGAGAGAACAAAAGATTTATACAACTGTCAAAAATCATCATTATAAACCTTACAACCTATTGATAATTTTTTAAAACCATTCAATCCATACTCACACATATTAAGCAAGATTTGTCGAATCATGAGATTATAAATTATCCACAAAATAGAAAAAAATATTTAATATTCAAAATGAAAATATAATAACTATTGATGATATATAACTGACAGAAATTGAGACCAGAATAAAGATCGAAAACTATGCAATTACCTAAGCGAAACACATGGTATGGAATGACAATCGGAACAAGAAAATGAATTTTATAAATTTGAACAGCGTCATATGTTTGAGATAGACAAACCCTGATCAAGGAAACTAATTTTTTACTACCAAATAAATTAATCTTCTGAATGACATATATTGGAAACTACCGTACGTAAAACTTACTACCAACCTGTAGATTCTTACCAGAAATAACAATGTCTATTGAGAATAAAACAAACAACAACATGAAATGAACATGAACTCAGGCCTAAATATTAACAAAACAAAAAGGAAAAGAAGTAGAAAAACAAACGAAACGAAACAAAAACTACCCTATCCGACAGGTAGTACAACAATCAAAGTAACTCGTAACAAATTCATGGTTGGAAAAGTGCTCTAACTATGAATTTTGAGCAAAACTTTGTTGTGAATTAATTGTCAAGCCATCGCCCAACAATGTTAGTCTGGAGATCTCTAATATCTCAAGGTAATTCAAGATAAAATAAGAGTCGCAAGAGTGAAGTACTGTGAGTATGGATTGAATATTTTAAAAAGAATTGCTAGTAGGTAATATGGTTGTAAGGATTATGTTGATTGATAGTTGTATATATCTTTTGTTCTACCTATGTAGCCTCAGAAGATCTGAAGATGAAATACAAGGCATTTTGAAACTGGTTATCAAGTACTAAAATGAAGGATTATAGAGTATAAAATTAAGACGTTTTTCATATATATATATATATATATATATATATATATATATATATATATATATATATATATATATATATATATATATATATATATATATATATATATATATATATATATATGTGTGTGTGTGTGTGTGTGTGTGTGTATTATGTTGGTTATATAATTTCAGATGGAATTATTTCTGAGAATTTCACGGTATTGTAATACTATTTCGACATATTTTTGGACTCGGGGATTTTCAGCATTTTGTTTGTTAATATACTTCGATTTCAAAAAACAGATGACGTTATTCATTGTTTCCTTTATTATGGTTCTGAATCACCTAAAAGTTTATACATATTAAACTCAATGTTGATATAACAGAGGTCAAGGTAAAACTGATAAACTTCTCTAATTATGTCTATATTATGTGAAATGAGTGGTTAATATTAATGATAATATGTTCATGCAACCTTGACTTTGCTGGAATTCATTTTTTTAAATGGGAAAAGAAAATATATTTATTAAGATCTATTATATTTCTTGGAATAACTAAGTTGATTTCAGCAGCAGTTGTCAATAATAATAATTTCTAATTTCTTTATACTTCATTTTGAATTCACAGAATGTGAAACTCTTTATATATACAGGGTAAATCCAATTAAATACTGGAGCTGAATATTTTGTTTTATATGAAATATTCATGTGTGTCAGGATATCCAAGAGGTCGTTAGACAGTCCGGATTGCCTAGGTCTCTAACTCTTTAGCCGTTATATAACATTGCCCAGACTATACCCTCTACTTGAAACTCCATACCCTCCAGCGGGCTTTCATCTACCAAGGAAAACCTGGGTAGCACTCACTAGAATAAGGATAGGCCATAGCCGATGTGGAACTTCCTTATATAAATGGCACATGAGACCCAACCCTGGACCAAGCTAGTTAGTCGAGTACTTAGGTACGCTGGCTAGTATTTGGGAGGTCTCGGGTTCAAACCCTGTGGTGGGAGTGTGGTAGACTGGTCAGGGGCGTAGCCAGCGGGGGGACCTGGCTCCCCCAGACGTTTCGGGACGTGGAAAAATTGTACTTGTCAATAGCAATACCAGGATTGTGCTGAACAAATTGAGATAAGTAATAAGCATTGCGCTGAAAATATTCAACTGTAGATAAATTTATTAATTTCAACTTGCACATGCAGTATTTTGTCAAATGCTGGCTTATTAGTCATTAAAGAGGGTTAATTAGAAGTTTGTTGTTATTCCCTAATTTTGAGACATCCTGTGTGAATAATTTTTGTTAAAGACCATTCCTTTCCAACATTTTGATTTATACAACGTATAATTCAATGCTGACTCTAATTTTAAGAAATCAGGTTGTACATTCTCAATAGTTTGAATCAATATCACCCAGTGAGCGCTTTGAAATAGCCATTTAATAAACCTAGGACACCAAAATTTATTGCAATATATTAGGTTGAGTGAGGGTATAAACAAAACTCAGGGTACATATGTCTCCCCTATCGTCCCCCCTAGAAAAATTAGGATCTGCTCACTAACGTTAGACAAATAACTCACACAACAGGGAGCTTAGCCTGGTTAAATCGAAAAAAACTCTTTCGCAGCGAGCTGCATTAGAAGAGCAGGTTTTCATAACGTATACAGATTGAAAAATTTATTCATTTAATTCTGATTTTTTTCCAAATTCAAAAAAAAATGCGCCCTCTAATGTGTATATAATATTTATTTCCTCTCCGGGGGATCAACCCCTCATCCAATTTGTACCGAAACCAATCACATCGAAGGTATCATACGAAACTACGTACTCACAAACTTTCAACCCTATTTCTATGATATTGCGCCCTTTATCGTGTAAACAAGATTTATTTCCTCCTCCGGGGTGTCAACCCTCCAACCAATTCATATATGGTACTATGGTACCTAAATTGCGCCTTTTATCGTGTAAACAAGATTTATTTTCCTGGGGGGGTCAACCCCCCAAACCAATTCGCATTAAAACCTATACCATGCGATATATCATACGAAACTTCCTACTCACAAACTTTCAATCCAATTGCTCCAAAATTACGCTCTTCATCATGTGAACAAGATTTATTTCTTTCTCCAGGGGGTCAACCCCCAAACCAATTCGAACCAAAAACAATCCCTTTTAAGATATTATACAAAAATACCTAGATACAAATTTTCAACCCTATTGCTACAAAATTGCGCCTTCTGTCGTGTAAACAAGATTCATGTCCCCCCCAGGGGGATCAACTCCTTAACCAATTCGAACCAAAAATAATTCCGTCCAAGATATAATGCGAAACTACCTATTTACCAAATTTCAACCCTATTGCTTCAAAATTGCGCCCTTTATCGTGTAATCAACGCTAAAATACATAAGCACATACATACATACGAACATGTATATATATATATATATATATATATATATAGAGAGAGAGAGAGAGAGAGAGAGATATATATATATATATATATATATATATATATATATATATATATATATATATATATTTATATATATATATATATGAAATTGAGTTTTTGGTGTCAAGCATCATAAAAAGTCATGAAACGAAAAACTATCTTGGTCCTAGGTCCAACTTTGCTAATCGCACCCATTCAATAAGCAGGTTTTTAAAGTGAAAACCTGCTAATGAAAAAATATGAAAATCAAATTTTTTTACTGAATGAAATGTAAAATGTTTCTGAATTCGCACATAAACTTAGATTCAGAGAATGAAATTTTGTACTAATTTTGTACAGCTAGTTTCATGTTCTACATCTATATAACTGAATAATGTTTACTACGTGAACAATCGTTTGAAAAATAATGCAGGACTTTCCTATACCTTTATTCTCGAAACGTTTCCGAGATAAAATTATGAGGTCGTTTCCAGCACGGTTAATCCCCTTGCTCGTCGGTTATCTCCTATATATAATATTCTCCACTCAACGTATTGACCATAATCTTTTTAAGATTGTTGAAGTAATTGTTCATATTCTTATAAGTTATTTGCTGAACATTCGGTGAGTTTTATATTACAAATCTTTTACTATATAGTACAAACTTATCGTTTGAATAATTTCTCTCAATAAAAATATTGAAAAGCTTTTCTTCAATTTGCGATGGGTGAAAGTGGAAAATTTGAAAACAACTATAATTTTTCAGTTTGCTCTAATATTTTTCCTCAGTAATTCAATGATTTTCAAGGGAGCGCCTATAAGATTATTAGGTGCTTTCTATGAATTTTCATCATAGTTTTCGAAGAGGATATAATTTTCAAGTCAATTTTTTAAAAAAATATTCATCAAATTGAATATTTTCCGGATGGTAATTTCTAATTAGAATGTTATTCATTAAGTGATTTTCACGTGGTTTCACTCTTTTAAAACTTATTAATTTTGCAGAAATGGCTTCCACAGTCTTCGCTTTCCTGATGGTATGTTGCGCTGTAGCTAATTCTGTTCTCGCTCATCCTCTGGATGATTCAGAAGTTGAGTTGCAACAATTTTACTATGACGATTTGGCAGAGCAGCCACCAAGCGTTTATGTTCATCGATATGTTAGATCTCTTCAGCCTGGAGCACCCAATTTCCCGATTCCTGGACAAAACAACGGTGGATGGAAAGTTGATCCTTCGCTCTCAAGGGACCCAAATGGAAACACTCAAGGTTCTATCAACGTACAACACTCTGGACCAAATCATCAAGTTAATGCCGAATGGGGAAAAGTAATAAGAGGTCCCAACAGAGCTAAACCAACTTGGTCCGTTCATGGCACTTATAAATGGTAATTGCTATGAAAATGGCCCTCCGATAGCTGATGAGATGCTTAATACAGCCAAAAATTCCATTTACACTTAATTTATTTTATGTACATAACTGAAATTTATTTAATGAATACATCAATAAAACCCAACTTTTGCTCAATTAATATTTTTGCTCAGCCACCAAAACCTTTTAAATGCGAAATAGTAGTGTATTAAACAACAAGGTTTGAAAACGACTCTTTGCACACGAGCGAGACAAGTCGGGCGAGTGTGCAAGAAGGTTTTCAAATGAGATTTTTACGATACTTTTTATACGACTGCAAATATAAACCACACACATCTGATTTTTTTTTGTAAAGTTCATTTTTATTAAACAAACTTTCGAAAAAACAATTTTTTAAAGTATTGAATCAACAACACAATAGAGCTGTTACAGCTGCTATGGAACTCAGCCTTTTGAAACATTGAAGAATATGGATGTTGTTAGAAGAGTACCAACAAAAGATCACACACACACACACATATATATATATATATATATATATATATATATATATATATATATATATATATATATATATATATATATATATATATATAGGCCATTACGCCCGCATTTGCGGGCATAATGGATTTAAAACGCCCGCTTCTTGTACTAGGAGAAATGAAGCAAATTTCATTGATTAAATACTTCATAATCCTTATCGTATCCGACTCTGGATTTCTCCGGCAATTAATTATTCGCAGCTTTGGCTGCATTTTCTATGATATTCTTGGGTAAATTCATTTTCATTTTCATTATTTCTATAAAACTACACAAAGAAAGCAGCATGACATTCACTGAATATGATGACAAAAATATTCACAAACGTCAAACTATCAACAAATGACATGCCTACTATGAGAAGGAAAATGGATAGGAGCAATGAAACGATTTTAAAATCGTTTTTTCATCATAATATAATAATTTTTTCGTGAAAAATAAAATCTTGTATGCACCGCGTGCGTTACTAGATCCTTATGCCCATCGGGCAACATTCATCCCTCGGGCCGAATGTTTCCCTCAGGGTATAAGGATCTATATAACGCACTTGGTACATAAATAACTAATATATATATATATATATATATATATATATATATATATATATATATATATATAATCCACTGGGATATTTTTAGTGGTAGATTTTGGAGAACTCCAAGATACGCTTCTGGTGTGTCATACCAGTCTTCCAAGATTCTTTAATAACACGGGGCGCTAAGCGGTACATAGTTTTCAAGATAAGTCAATCATCTTTACAGAAAGACGAAAGATATTTGTTCAATGTTGAAATGAATGAGAGATTTCTGTTCAAAATTTCGATAAAATCTGGACTGGAAACGTTTTCAAACGAATTTAGATGAATTTTGTGGTATCTCTCCACATGCTTCCATCAAATTATGCAGTCATTGTACATGACTTGTTCAATCCAATGTTTTTCCAAATATCTACTAGATTCGTGAACGGGGTTTTATAGAATGGCCTCCAAGACCGCCTGATTTGATAGCTATAGTCTTTTTCCTATTTGGTAATTTGAAAAGTATTATTAATAAATGAAACTAACCCCTACATAAGAGCTCCCCAACTTAACAGAGGGTATGAGCAACAACCCCTGGAATACAGCAGACCTCTTGTTACTATTTATATGAAATTGAAAGTAGACGCAAAACTCATGAAAATAAGTATTTGTTCTCAATGCGTATATAGCTAAATGAAAGTGCCTTGTTTCATATTTCAAAATTTTTCCCAGTTTTCCTCAAAAATTGAAAAAAAAGTTACTCAAGTAAGTATGTCATCTCAAAAAAATTGGAATAATTGATTTCTCTCTTCAAGTATTCTGTTCGTTTTTGGTATGAGTCATTATTATATGAACTCAAGAGAATACGTAGGTACTGCTTATCATCATATTTCTTTTGAATGAAACTGTGCAAAGAATGTTGTCCCGATTCCAATATTCCGTAAATATTACGTTATAAAATTTTTTTTGATACTAATCAAAGATCTTGTACTACTAAGACAAGTTTTGACGACTGAAACCAAACCCTATTCAACTTAAAATTTTATTTGATTAAATTTTCATCATTACATAAAAACCTAAATATCTATATACAAAAATAAATAAAATGTGAATCACATTTGCGGCAGAATATGCATCTTGGTAGCTAGGCGTAGACCATCATTATAGCAGTCACCATTTATAGGTGCCATGAACGGACCATGTTGGTTTAGCTCTATTGGGACCCCTTATTACTTTTCCCCATTCGGCATTAACTTGATGATTTGGTCCAGAGTGTTGTACGTTGACAGAACCTCGAGTGTTCCCATTTGGGTCCCTTGAGAGCGAAGGATCAACTTGCCATCCGCCGTTGTTTTGGCCAGGAATCGGGAAATTGGGAGCTCCAGGCTGAAGAGATCTAACATATCGATGAATATAAACGCTTGGTGGCTGCTTTGCCAAATCCTCATCGTAAACTTGTTTTAGATAAACTTCTGAATCATCCAGAGGATGAAAGACAACGCTTGGTGGCTGTTCTGCCAAATCGTCACCGTAAAATTGTTGGAAATCAAGTTCTGAATCATCCAGAGGAAAAGCGAGAACAGAATTAGTTGCAGCGCAACATACGACCAGGATTACGAAGACTGTGGACGCCATTTCTGAAAAAATACTTATATTGCAGAATTGTTTCCTTGAAACTTATGAATACATGTTGACAATATCTTATTATATCAAACAAAAAATATGTATATAAATATATACATATATATATATATATATATATATATATATATATATATATATATATATATATATATATATATATATATATCTATGTTCAAAAATATTTCCGCGGTCGCAAGTATTTGAAAAACTTGGTTCACGGAATGAACCGCGTAAAAGATTTGAAAAATCTCGACGTTTCGGCTCATTTTGCGAAGCCATCTTCAGGAGAATTAGAAGGGGAATAATTCAGAATCGTGGTCTCAATCTGCCTACTCCACGATTCGAGTTAGGAGGAATCGGAAACAATACGGTTGCGTGGTCTCAACCTGCCTACTCCACTAACCGTATTGCTTCCTGTCAACTCTGAAGTCTCAACCTGCCTACTCTTCAGAGTCAACTGAATTATTTCCCTTCTAATTCTCCTGAAGATGGATTCGCAAAAGGAGCCGAAACGTCGAGCTTCTTCAAATCTTTTACGCGGTTCATTCCGTGAACCAAGTTTTTCATATATATATATATATATATATATATATATATATATATATATATATATATATATATATATATATATATATATATATATATATATGATAGTAAATATAAAAAATTTGAATTATCAATATTATCACTAAAACTTAGTGGTTCCATATTATTCATATACTAAAAATAGGAATGAGAGCTTAGATTATCACTTGTTTATTACCTACACTAAAGATAATACAATTCCAATATATATATATATATATATGTATATATATATATATATATATATATATATATATATATATATGTATATATATATATATATATATATATATATATATATATATATTATATATATATATATATATATATATATATATATATATTATATATATATATATATATATATATATATAAATATATATATATATATATATATATATATATATATATATATATATATATATAATAAAGTATAAACTTCAAAATAAAAACACTTGGCTTATGTTTCACAATATAAAAAAATCTTTAGATACTGTACTTAGCAGTAATAAAAAGTCGACATGTTTCGAGCTATGAACTCATTATCAAGACTGACAACAGGAGAGTATTGCATCGTAATTTATAAAACAGACAAAAGCAAAGGTGATACCTGAAAATCAATTTGTTCGTTTACAAGGGGTAATTGACTATTATGGGCGGAACTTATTTCGATAATTTCGAGAAGGTCAAGACGTTTACCCTTGTTACCTGAATGTAACAATTTGGTTTTGTTGAAATCCAGGAAGTGATTGAATTTTATACAATGTTCAGAGAAGCCAGTGGTATTTTTGTTTTGTAAAATTGACTTTTTATGTTCTTCAACACGAATATTTATATTCCTTCCTGTCTGTCCAATATAGAAAGCAGGACATTCGTCGCAAAATATTTTGTAAATACCACTGTTTTCTCCGATGTTAGATTTTTTATTACTGCTAAGTACAGTATCTAAAGATTTTTTATATTGTGAAACATAAGCCAAGTGTTTTTATTTTAAAGTTTATACTTTATTCTTTATGATGTTTCACCAAGTGATGTGCGAGAATTCAATCTCAGTTATATATATATATATATATATATATATATATATATATATATATATATATATATATATATATAGTATATATATATATATATATATATATATATATATATATATATATATATATAGGTATATATATATATATCAGGGGCGGCTAGTCAAAGGAGGCTAAGGAGGCTTAGCCTCCTCAATAATATTCCGTGTATCACTAATATATATATTATATTGAATAGTCAGCATTCAGCATATTCATATTAATCAAAATCATATTATTTTATGCACCTACCTTCCTTTCAACCTACATTATATAATATAATTTATTAATTAAGATAGAAGGTATTTACATTTACTGCATTTCATTCATTTCAAGATTTGTGGCAACGCTGCGGTAAGCTTAGAAAGGACGAAAGGTATATTCTCAACGTTCATTATGCCTGCCACACAAAACCAAACTCACACCACTCAAAAACAGAATACTTTATTGCAGTAATAAAGCAAAACACATGTAAATGGCAACACGGATGGAACCCAGTTTCGACCAATCACAACTATAAAATTCGCGTGAGATCGAGTCAATTTCGTTGGAAATCGTAATGTGTCGTAATTCGTAATTCGGTAATGGCCGCCAGAAAGCGTTCGCGTATTGTGTAAACATGAGTTTCATTACTGAAGTTGATTTCAAAAATTTCAATGGTGACTTAGTGGAATATTTGTTATCCCATAACTTAAACAAAACCGCGGTTTCAATACGAAGAATTACGAGAGGACTCCTTGCCTAACCGGATCACAGGTAAAAAATAAATTATTTTGTTGGCAGTGTTTACTTTTTACTAGTGAAAATGTCTCTGTTTGGGGCCGCTTAGGATTTGACGATTTAAAAAATTTATCACGTTCTTTGGAAAGGCACGAAAAATCCCAGGAACATGTCGTGTCGCGGATCAAATTTAAAATTTTTGAACAAACAGAAATAGTTTTTCAAATCTCACAGCACAAGTTTTCAGATGTGATTTACTCACGAAATCGGCTCAAGTTTCTTTTGGAGAAAATTTCAGAATTTCGTGCAGAAGTTTATTTCAAAAAACTATTTTCTGTATTTCAAACGACTGATGATACGACTCAATTTAGCCCAAAACGAAAGAAATTCAGTTTCGCAGATATGGAGCTTCACTATAAGCAAATATTTTATGAAATTTTGGATACTATTAGAGGTCAAATAGAAATAAGGTTCTCTGATTTGAAAGAACTGCATTTCTTCGAATTACTCAATAAAAATTTGTTTACCGGATTTTCGGCTAATTTTCCAGATAACCTTTTGGAAAATTTATGTCAAAAATACACTTTTTTTGATAAGGTGGCCCTAAAGAGTGAACTGTGTGTTGTTTATAATGACAATGAAATTTTGGGGCAAAATGAAAATCATGTCATGACTATTAAATACCTTTTTGATAATGATTTGAATCAAGATTTACCCCAAGTTTATAAACTCTAATGTCTAATTGTTTCTATCCCGGTGACATCGGCTTCCGTAGAGCGCTCGTTTTCCACTCTTAAGAGAATTAAAACTTATTTACGAAATTCAATGAGCCAGGATCGTTTGAAAAATATTAGTTTGTTGTCTATTGAAAAGGAATTGGTAAAACTTATGGCGAAAGACAAAAAATTTTATGAGGATATTATAGATCATTTTGCTAACGTTAAAGATCGCAGAATCCCGCTAATCTTCAAAAATATATAACTTTTTATTTGCTGTCCCACACATATTTTGCACATTTTATTTTTCACAGGTTTTGTTTGTGGTACTAGATACTTTATTACTTAGTATTATACCAAATAATTCGTTGTTCCTTGTAAAAATCTTAAAAGAATTTATTTTTTGTTTGATTTTATGCAAACATTATTTTTTATTTAAGGCTTCTGTCTTGGCATTGGCATCTATGCAGGAATTATAAAAAATAGATGTCTATGCCAAAGAATTTATTTAAATTTTTTTTTAGGTCTAAATGTATATTTTATTATTTTATTTCATTTTTATTTTGTTTTTCTTTTATGACAAGAATTTTATTTTAATCTATTTTTGGGAGGGTCCTATTTTATTTTTGACAAGAAAAAACTCTCACCTTCCCGTTGGTTCTTGCTGGGCAACAATTGATTAATTCCTCGAATAAGTAACAAATTCGTTAAGTAGGTAGGTAGGTACCTACCTATTTTGTGATAGAAAAAAAAATATGATGAATAGATGAATTGATTAATTGGCTGAGAAGAGTTTTTGTGAATATTATAAATAGGAGTTGTAGGTCTAAAGGTATACACTCGAAAGTGAAAACAATTTTTTTCCAAACAAATTAATAGCTTAGGGTGCTTGTTTTACTTTGATTTTAAATTATAAGGCGGTTGACCTTGAAATCCTGAAAATTTTCGCCTATGGTGTATTTTTTAACACCTCTTGTAGCCTCCTCAAACCAAAACCTCACGAGCCGCCACTGATATATATGTGTATATATATATATATGTATATATATATATATATATATATATATATATATATATACATGTATATATATATATATATATATATATTAAGAAACAATCTTACGATTACATATTTTTCTATTTTCATTAACGTTTCGGTCTGTAACTTAAACCTTTATCAAAATGATTGGATCAATATGTTGCCATCACACAATTAAAAACGTTTCACCTAAATCACAGAATTAAATTTACAATTTATAAATACTACGCAAAACAAAACTTGACAATGTTCCACAGTAACAAATTTTGAAAATTTTTTTTTTCGTGTACATAGACACGTCAGCCTTCGCTTTCAGTTAGAAAGTGAAATAAATTAAAAAAAGATTAGAGTAACAGACCGAAACGTTAATAAAAATAGAAAAATATATAATCGTAAGATTGTTTAACTGAACCAAAAAACCTACTAACTTTGTTCTCAAAATATAAATAAAATGGTTCAAGAATATAATGGAAATGACTATTATATATATATATATATATATATATATATATATATATATATATATATATATATATATATATATAAACTCTTTTAGTCCCTTCAATTATTATAAAATTACTAAGGACCAGTATATGAGATTGAAATAGAATATACGCAATCGCAAGCTAACTTACCGAAATTTCAGCAAATAACTCAAACTAGGAGAAATTGGCTCCTCAAGGATCGTGAAATTAGAATGAATAAAGACGTTGAGCAGAGAATCTTTTATAGGAGATAATCGGCGTCCAGGGATAAACCGAGATTGGAACGACCTGGTGATTATCTCGGAGATAGTTCGTGGAATATAGATAGCTCCGAAATGTTCGGTGATTCCCCTTATACCTTTTTTATATCATAATTGTTTATAGAAAACTTAAGAGTGAATAATTGAGTTAGGGTTAGATGAAATCAGAATTTTTTCTTATCTCCTATACCACCATCTTCGAGGTTTTTTGATGCCTCCCTTTATAAATTTATAAATTTATATATATATATATATATATATATATATATATATATATATATATATATATATATATATATATATATATATATATATATATATATATATATATATATATACAGTGGCGCACCCAGAGGGGGAGCCATGGGGTAGCAGCCCCCCCCCCGAGATTTATAATAGTAACAAAAGAATTTGAGGAGTAAATGTTGTTTCTTACATAAATTTTAATTGTTAATCTAGCGAATTTTTTACAATAGTACAATAGGTAAATATATGTTTTGTTTCATATACAACATATATGTAAGTTTTCATTTAATGAATAAATTATTTAATTTCTTACTCAAATGTTACATTTTGATGCAGCTCCCCCGAAAACTCAATCTTGGGTGCGCCCTTGTATATATATATATATATATATATATATATATATATATATATATATATATATATATATATATATATATATATATTATATATATATATATATTATATATATATATATATATATATATTATATATAATATATATATATATATATATATATATATATATATATATATATATATATATGTGTGTATATACAGGGTGATTCACGGTGTATGGCACATTAGACGTTTCTGGTGAACCATACAACGGATCACTTTGAAAATTTGATGGAGGTCATAGTTGGACATTCTCTACCAAACTGAAATATTTTTTTGGTAATGCGGTGTTGCCACTTCTATTAGAAAGTAGTAGCAACTTTAATTTTTCAAATACAACAGCCTGTATCTAATATTATTTCCAGAATCTACAACAATTTCTTTTCATGATTATTCTCTATACCTATCTGTTACCGTTTTCGAAATAAAAATTATTTTAATACACTTATTCAATACTGAGTGAAAAATAGCTGAAACTCGTCAAAATAAACCACACAAACCCATATTTTTGAAGGTATGAACTTTTTTTTCTAAACGCCTCAATTTTGATGTAGAGATCTTGTTTATTCGTGATTTTTGACGTTTGACGCACCTCTACAGCTTCTCCAAATTGAATTAGAGCTCTGAAATTTGGTACGTCACTTGAATTTGAAATTGATTCAAAATTATTTGTGGGTTTCATTTCATTTCAACCATTTTAATATAGAGATTGGAGAGATTTTATGGGTTTAAATGTTTCCTCATTTACACAGTCCCTCCAAATTGAATTAGAATGTTCAAAAATACAAAAAATATACAGTTTTCGTGATGGAGCTCTACTACTGAGAGTTTTGTGTTTTCATTAGTAGAATTTGCTTTTGGACAAAAATTATTGCCCACTAAAATTTCTCGAAAAATAGCGGTTACTGTTGGTAGGAGATCATTCGTATTACAAATGGACAGCATATTGAACTATAACTGCTGAAAAATTCTACAATTTCTTTTTTTGCATAATTGTCAAACTTAATGTTTCTTGTGGTCATTCTATTTTATATTCTATTTGTAACCCATTTATTTCAAATTGAATAAAATCTTCTATTCTTGCATTAAAATCCAAATATTAGGGGACCATAAAAAGTGTTCTCCATGTTTATTCCAAGAAACGTCATCACCGAGATGAATTTATGAGGTCATTTCCAGCACGGTTAATCCCCTTGCTCGTCGGTTATCTCCTATATATAATATTCTCCACTCAACGTATTGACCATAATCTTTTTAAGATTGTGAAAGTTATTGTTCATATTCTTATAAGTTATTTGCTGAACATTCGGTGAGTTTTATATTACAAATCTTTTACTATTTAGTACAAACTTATCGTTTGAATAATTTCTCTCAATGAAATTATTGAAAAGCTTTTCTTCAATTTGCGATGGATGAAAGTGGAAAATTTGAAAACAACTATAATTTTTCAGTTTGCTCTAATATTTTTCCTCAGTAATTCAATGATTTTCAAGGAAGCGCCTATTAGATTATTAGGTGCTTTCAATGAATTTTCATCATAGTTTTCGAAGAGGATATAATTTTCAAGTCCATTTTTTAAAAAAATATTCATCAAATTGAATATTTTCCGGATGGTTATTTCTAATTTGAATGTTATTCATTAAGTGATTCTCACGTGGTTTCACTCTTTTAAAACTTATTAATTTTGCAGAAATGGCTTCCACAGTCCTCGCTTTCCTGTTGGTATGTTGCGCTGTAGCTAATTCTGTTATCGCTTATCCTCTGGATGATTCAGAAGTTGAGTTGCAACAATTTTACTATGACGATTTGGCAGAGCAACCACCAAGCGTTTATGTTCATCGATATGTTAGATCGCTTCAGCCTGGAGCTCCTAATTTCCCGATTCCTGGACAAAATAACGGAGGATGGAAGGTTGATCCTTCGCTGTCAAGGGACCAAAATGGAAACACTCAAGGTTCTGTCAACGTACAACACTCTGGACCAAATCATCAAGTGAATGCCGGATGGGGAAAAGTAATAAGGGGTCCCAACAGAGCTAAACCAACCTGGTCCGTTCATGGCACTTATAAATGGTAATTGCTATGAAAATGGTACTCCAGTAACTGATGAGATGCTTAGTACAGCCAGAAATTTTATTCAATATTAATTTATTTTGTGTACATAATTGAACTATATTTAATTATTATGCCAATAAAACCCAAGTTTTTTCTGCATTAAAATTTTTTGTCTACCACTAAAGCTGTTCAGTCAGGAGAACAGTATATTTATATGTACCTAGTATGGCAAATATTGATTCCGTGGAAAATTTAGTTTTGCAGATTTTTTTATACTGCTGAATGTGCCTATTCGCTTTATTATTAGGTACTTTATATATATATATATATATATATATATATATATATATATATATATATATATATTTATATGTGTGTGTGTGAGTATGTGCGTGTATATAATTATACTAACCAAACACTGGTTCTGTTAAAATCTCGATGTGAAATATTATTAAAAAATGAGTTGGTAATGAAAAAATTCCTTGTTTTGCACAAGAATGATAGAAATAATCATATTTATATATATATATATATATATATATATATATATATATAATATATATATATATATATATATATATATATGTATGTATGTATATAACTTTGTCCTTATCAGAACGGCGTTGCCAAATATGGGATGAAATCTTGGAACTGTAAAAGTCTGCCTTCAATTGTGTCTACTGTAGTAAGAGATTTCATCATTTTTGTTCATTTTCACATGCAAGTTTTCGATCTCATACTTGGCTAAACCATTCTGATGAGGATAAAAAAGTCCGAACTTGTCAAGTTGCTTCCATATGCGAGTCATGAGATAGTCTATCATTTTCGGTGTAAATACGATGAAAATAAGTGTTTCGTCTCTGCACCATATTCTCAAGAATAAATTTAAGAGATATTCACATTTCAAGCGAACTATACCTACAGTTTATATAATGAGATGAAACTAATTCTACTGATATATCAACTTAAACTTGTTTCGATATCTATATCTCTTCTCGATGTAGTGCGCAGGGCCGAATTAACCATTAGGCAGAGTAGGCAACTGCATAGGGGCCCCGCATCAACTAGGGGCCCGTGCAAGCAACAAGAAAAAAAAATTCATGGAATGTAAGTTTTATTTGAAAATTTGTATGAAAATACTCAACAATATTATTGCTTCCTTTCGACGCATGTTGCCAATAATTGATGAAATACTTCATACATACAGAACCATCTAGTATCTAGTAGTAGAATAATAACCTTTCTTTGTTCAAAAATATCTCAGAACCGTTTGAATTCATTGTCGATAATGGCTATCGAAAATGATGTTTTAGAAAGGGTCAACTTCCAAGATGTTTTAAACGATTTTGTTTCTGAAAAAGTTAGAAGAATTAATATTTAAACGTACTGTACTGTATAAAAACAATAAAATTCTTGTAAGTTGACTTTTTCCAATTTGTAAATAACCGCGTCTCATCTCATTTATCTTTCCTTACCCATCATGCAACCTAGATCATCATTCATCACTTATCTATAACCTATTCATTAAGACCATTTCAATAAAGCTAACGAGTCAGGTAAGGTGATGCTGCAGCATAAAGTCAAAGTAACCATGTTGTTGCAATATCACATAAGACTTTGAAGTAACAGGATACCTGGAGTCGATCATCTGGATGTAACTTACATCTCTTTATCAACTTGAAAAGACCTGGGGCCCGGACAGGGTTAATCCGGCCCTGGTAGTGCGCAGTTGTTATGTTTTCATTTCGACCTGTTTCATCAAATTATCATAATTTTGTAGGTATATAAGGTGGTTATAATAAGTTAGCCTCATTAAGATATCTAAACAGTACAATATCGAATTTCATACTGTGTTCAATTCAAACTTTCAATTTACCAAGTGAGTACATAATTATAAATATGAATTTACCTTTAAAATTTAGTATATGTACACATAGTTTTCAATAAAAATTTCCTGACTTGAAAATGTTTAATTTATAACAATTTTTCATTTTACATAATTGGACATTGGTTTTGGAAATATGAAAAATTGATGTTAGAATGAATTTGGGGTAATGAATTTGAAACATGAGATATTTATGCCGCTTTTAACTATAGAAGAAATGATCACTGCAGTTTCGAACTGAATTTCATTCACAGCCAATGGTATATTTTTATTGTTATTAGGATAAACGTGAATTCAATGTATAATAGTATTTGTTTCCTAGTGGAATACGAAGTGAAATAAAATCATGTAAAATTCATTAACTATGGAGTAATAAAATCTGAATCAATTGAATTTCTGAAATAAACTTCTTTTGCTTTTTTTCATCTTATCACGAGGTAAATACTGATGAAAATCACCAACGAGAAGTGTATTTTGTTTTTCTAAGATAAACAAATGTTAAATCTGTGAGCTGGTTGAGATATGAAGCAAGAGTACGTTGTCGAAAATAGAATAGTAAAACTAGAAACTCAGTACCTATTGAATTTATATATCATTCTGAGTAGACACTTCATTATTTGTATGAGTTCATTCAATATTTCATTACATGGAACGTTAAAAAAAACAGAAAGTACAATATTTTTTCAACATTAACTAATTGGTTAAGAAAGGTTAATGAATATTTTACGACCAACGGCATAATGACATTCTTCATAATCTTATATAAATATACATATATATTGTATATATATATATATATATATATATATATATATATATATATATATATATATATATATATATATATATATCAGTGGCGGCTCGTGAGGTTTTGGTTTGAGGAGGCTCCAAGAGGTGTTAAAAAATACACCATAGGCGAAAATTTTTAGGATTTCAAGGTCAACCGCCTTATAATTTAGAATGAAAGTAAAACAAGCACCCTAAGCTATAAGTTGTTTGGAAAAAAAATTTTTTCACTTTCGAGTGTATACCTTGAGACCTACAACTCCTATTTATAATATTCACAAAAACTCTTCTTAGCCAATTAATCATTCATCTATTCATCATATTTTTTTTCTATCACAAAATAGGAACCTACCTACCTACTTAACGAATTTGTTACTTATTCGAGGAATTAATCAATTGTTGCCAGCAAGAACCAACGGGGAGGTGAGAGTTTTTTTCTTGCCAAAAAATAAAATAGGACCCTCCAAAAATAGAATTAAAATAAAATTCTTGTCATAAAAGAAAAACAAAATAAAATAAAATAAAATAATAAAATATACATTTAGACATAAAAAAAAAAATTTAAATAAATTCTTTGGCATAGACATCTATTTTTTATAATTCCTGCCATAGATGCAATGCCAAGGCAGAAGCCTTAAATAAAAAATAATGTTTGCATGAAATCAAACAAAAAATAAATTCTTTTAAGATTTTTACAAGGAACACGAATATTTGTTATAATACTAAGTAATAAAGTATCTAGTACCACAAACAAAACCTGTGAAAAATAAAATGTGCAAAATATGTGTGGGACAGCAAATAAAAAGTTATATATTTTTGAAGAGATTAGCGGGATTCTGCGATCTTTAACGTTAGCAAAATGATCTATAATATCCTCATAAAATTTTTTGTCTTTCGCCAAAAAGTTTTTACCAATTCCTTTTCAATAGACAATCAAACTAATATTTTTCAAACGATCCTGGCTCATTGAATTTCGTAAATAAGTTTTAATTCTCTTAAGAGTGGAA
>JARQZK010002930.1:625000-640109 GCA_030704885.1 Cynegetis impunctata | reverse complement strand
AATGAAATTATAAAAACTTATTGAATCAAATTTTTACAGATGTAATTACGAACAAAGATCAGAAATTTTATAAAAACCTATTAGGTAATTATATGAATATAAATAATTAATTGAATTTATGATTCCTGGATACCTTTTACTAATGAGTTGTACGTATATTCAATCTGATGAGATTGAACAATTTATTGAACTTGTTTCATATAAGATTCACAAATTTTTTTATGGAAGAACAAAATAACTTAAGTAACTCTTTTCCTATAAAATACATGAAATTCATCAGATCAATCAGATTTTATTTCTTTGATTGGACAGAATGCGAAATTTTTCATTAAAGATCTCATATTTTCTTTTACTGTTTAATTTCATGTATACCACGAACTTCAATTTGAAGCGTAGATAAAAAAAATGTCATTTACCTGGAATGAAAAAATATTTTTCCTTTAAATAATCGAATCAAAAAATTTAATTATTCTCTCTCTTAGTTGAAAATATCAAAATATTTCTAAAACTTCATCTATGTAAATGAAACTAAATTCACTTTCTCTTTTAACAACGGTGATTACCCATCCAACGAAATTAATTTTTGGTTTCCCTAACTGAAATAAAGATAACCGATAATTATAAACATACAAGAGTACCTAGTCCTCCAAAATGAAATTGAAGCATTTCATATTGCTTTAATCATTTATATTGGCAAAACCGATAAACTTATCAATCAAAACTGTTATTCAATCAAATCTTCTTAGATGTAATTATGAACAAAGATCAGAAATTTCACAGAACTTATCAGGTATTATATGAATAAAAATAATTTATTGAATATATGATTCCTGCATTCATTGTATAAATGATTTGTCCATGCATTCAATCTGGTGAACAGTGAGATTGAATAATTTATGGAACTTTTTTCATATAAGATTCACAAATTTTTTTATGAAAGAACAAAATAACTTAAGTAACTCTTTTCCTATAAGATGCATGAAATTCATCAGATCAATCAGATTTTATTTCTTTGATTAGGCAGAATGCGAAATTTTTTATTATAGTTCTCATATTTTTTTTTCTGTTTAATATTATGTATACCACAAACTTCAATTTGAAGCGTAGATAAAAAAAATGTCATTTACCTGGAATGAAAAAATATTTTTCCTTCAAATAATCAAAGCAAAACGTTTAATTATTCTCTCTCTTAGTTGGAAATATCAAAATATTTCTAAAACTTCATCTATGTAAATAAAACTAAATTCACTTTCTTTTTTTACAACCGGGATTACACAGTTACATCCAACGAAATTAATGTCTGGTTTCACTCAATGAAATAAAGATATCCGATAATTATAAACATACAATACAATAGTACCTAGTCCTCTAAAATGAAATTGATGCAGTTCATATTGGCCAAACCGATAAACTCATCAATAGAAATTATAAAAACTTATTGAATCAAATCTTTACAGATGTAATTACGAACAAAGATCAGAGAATACTTATAAGGTATTATATGAATAAAAATAATTTATTGAATATATGATTCCTGCATTCATTGTGTAAATGATTCGTCCATGCATTCAATTTAGTGAACATCGAAATAAAATAACTTATGCAATTTTTATAAGATTCATGAAATTTTTTCATGAAGAACAAAATAACTTAGGAAACTTTATTCCAGAAAATTTATTTATCTAATTACAAACCTTTTTATTTGAAACACTAAATTATTAGAAAAATGTCAAATCATTACGGATGTAATTACGAACAAAGATCAGAGAATACTTATTAGGTATCATATGAATAAAAATAATTTATTGCATGCATGGACAAATCATTCACACAATGAATGCAGGAATCATATATTCAATAAATTATTTTTATTCATATGATACCTTATAAGTATTCTCTGATCTTTGTTTGTAATTACATCTGTAAAGATTTGACATTTTTTAAAAATAATTTAGTGTTTCAAATAAAAAGGTTTGTAATTAGATAAATAAATTTTCTGTAATAAAGTTCCCTAAGTTATTTTGCTCTTCATGGAAAAATTTCATGAATCTTATAAAAATTGCATAAGTTATTTAATTTCGATGTTCACCAAATTGAATGCATGGACAAATCATTTACACAATGAATGCAGGAATCATATATTCAATAAATTATTTTCATTCATATAATACCTAATAAGTATTCTCTGATCTTTGTTCGTAATTACATCCGTAAAGATTTGACATTTTTTTAATAATTTAGTGTTTCAAATAAAAAGGTTTGTAATTAGATACATAAATTTTCTGTAATAAAGTTTCCTAAAATATTTTGTTCTTCATGAAAAAATTTCATGAATCTTATAAAAATTGTATAAGTTATTTCATTTCGATGTTCACCAAATTGAATGCATGGACAAATCATTTATACAATCAATGCAGAAATGATATATTCAATAAATTATTTTTATTCATATAATACCTAATAAGTATTCTCTGATCTTTGTTCGTAATTACATCTGTACAGATTAGATTCAATAAGTTTTTATAATTTCTATTGATTGGTTTATCGGTTTGGCCAATATAAATGATTAAAGCAATATGAAATGCAACAATTTCATTTTGGAGGACTAGGTACTATTGTATTGTATGTTTATAATTATCGGATATATTTATTTCAGAGAATTCACATAGAATTAAACAGAAAAAGAAAATATGAGATCTATAATAAAAAATTTCGCATTCTGCCCAATCAAAGAAATAAAATCTAATTGATCTGATGAATTTCATGCATTTCATAGGAATAGAGTTAATTAAGTTATTTTGTTCTTCCATAAAAAAAATTTGTGTATCTTAAATGACAAAAGTTCCATAAATTATTCAATCTCACCAAATTGAATACATGTACAAATTATTAGTAAAATGTATCCAGGAATCATAAATTCAATTAATTATTTATATTCATATAATTACCTTATAGGTTTCATGAAATTTCAGATTTTTGTTCGTAATTACATCTAAAAAGATTTGATTGAACATAGAACCGTGTGAAATTTATTATTATAAATGAGAGTTCGATATTTGACAATCCTTATATGCTCATAAGTAATATCATAAGGTATGAAATCACACGGTTCCCTAGATTTTGTAAAGAGATATTACCTGCCCACACACGTTGAATAACTCATCTAATGCCAGCGATGGATTTCTATGAATTCATACGATTTAGTAAAAAAATATTCGCGGACCCTTCGCGTCAACCGTTTGTGTGTGTTTTTTTGGCCTTAGAAATATTACCTGCCCACCTACTTCGAATAACTTATCTAATACCTGCGACGGTTTTCTATGAATTCATACGATTTTGTGAAGAAATACGAATTTTGGTCTAAATTTGTAAAGAAATATTCAATTCCCACGGTCCCCCTGTCACCATCAATCATTAGTTAATACACCCCTGACTAACAATAGACCGCACATAACAATAGAGTTGCCCTAACAATAGGAACACCTGCCCTAACAATAGACCTGTTCTGACGTGTCTAACAACAGACCTGGTATAACAATAGACTGCACACCTGGCATAACAATAGATCTGTCATGATTTATGACCTTGAGCTGTCACCATCAATCAAATTTAATGGCTTTGGCTGAAGCCACAAATTGAATATATGTACAAATCATTAGTAAAAGGTATCCAGGAATCATAAATTCAATTAATTATTTATATTCATATAATACCTAATAGGTTTTATGAAATTTCAGATTTTTGTTCGTAATTACATCTAAAAAGATTTGATTGAATAACAGTTTTGATTGATAAGTTTATCAGTTTGGCCAATATAAATGATTAAAGCAATATGAAATGCATCAATTTCATTTTGGAGGACTAGGTACTATTGTATTGTATGTTTATAATTATCGGATATCTTTATTTCAGTTAGGGAAACCAGAAATTAATTACGTTGGTTGTGTAATCCCGGTTGTTAAAAGAGAAAGTGAATTTAGTTTCATTTATATAGATGAAGTTTTAGAAATATTTTGATATTTCCAACTAAGAGAGAGAATAATTAAACTTTTGTTTTGATTATTTAAAGGAAAAATATTTTTTCATTCCAGGTAAATGACATTTTTTTTATCCACGCTTCAAATTGAAGTTTGTGGTATACATAAAATTAAACTGAAAAAGAAAATATGAGATCTATAATAAAAAATTTCGCATTCTGCCCAATCAAAGAAATAAAATCTGATTGATCTGATGAATTTCATGCATTTTATAGGAAAAGATTTACTTAAGTTATTTTGTTCTTCCATAAAAAAAATTTGTGAATCTTATATGACAAAAGTTCAATAAATTATTCAATTTCTTCAAATTGGACAAATCATTTATACAATGAATGTAGGAATCATACATTCAATTAATTATTTATATTCATATAATTACCTAACAAGTATTTTCTGATTTCTGTTCGTAATTACATCTAAAAAGATTTGATTGAACATAGAACTGTGTGAAATTTATTATTATAAATAAGAGTTTGATATTTGACAATCCTTATATGATCGTAAGTAATATCATAAGGTATGAAATCACACGGCTCCCTAGATTTTGTAAAGAAATATTACCTGCTCACCCCCGTCGAATAACTTATCTAATGCCAGCGACGTGTTTCTGAAATCATACGATTTTGTAAAGAAATACGAATTTTGGTCTTAATTTGTAAAAAAATATTCAATTCCCACGGTCCCCCATTCACCATCAATCATTAGTTAATACAGCCCTGGATAACAATAGACCGCACATAACAATAGAGCTGCACACCTGCCCTAACAATAGACCTGTCCTGACGTGTCTAACAATAGACCTGCCCTAACAAAAGGAACACCTGCTATAACAAGAGGAACACCTGTCATGTATAACAATAGACCTATAATGATTTACGACTTCCGGTCAAGGGTTTCTACTGTTGTGACTTATTATTGCGTCTATTTATTTGCATTGATTCAATATCTGGTTTGATATGTCCGTAAATCTGTGTATATTGTATTGACTGAATTCTGGCGACTCAGCATTAGGCACCGTTGGCAATAAAGTTTTAATAAATCCTGTACTTGTATTTGAAATCCGTTTGTATCTAAGAGATACGTTGAAGAGGTTACCGCCCAGCTGTGAAGTATGGTATTTGATTGTGGTATTTAAATACCTGTTTCCCTGAATACAGTTCGTGTGAACTTTGTAAACTGTGTGGTGTAGCACTGTTAAGTATCGCTGTAACGATCTGTGGGTAGTTTATTTATTGAATCTATACTGGTCCGTGAATTATTCATATTTTGTTGGGGGTTGAACCTCGATAGTACATACTGTTAGAACTTGTACCGAATTGCCTGACCGCTACTGAAAGTAAGCTTCCGCTATCTGTATAACACCGCTTGCTTAAACGCATTACCTGTCTCCCTGTATATTGGCTCTCTCACAACCTTAGCTTGCAGCTCTCTGAACTTGCTTTTTTTTTATTATTTTATTATTGTAACATAATCGTGCTATTTGTTTTATTTTTTTCCGAATATTTATTTGTACATTAATCGGCTATATTATTTATTTGATATTTTATTTGTAATAGAGGGTTTATTTTATTACTGTGTATTATTTATTTTCGTTTCATTCACTTGAAGTGAATTCAATCTGTATCATCTATAACGTTACAGAAAAGGTTATATCACAGCACTTCGACGCCTGAAGAACGTAAAAGAGCTTGTACAATCGATCGCTACTATCTTAGATCGAAATTGAACACTTTTCTCCACTGAGTTAACTATCCGGGGCCCCTAAAATATTTTAGGGCTACCTGTGACCGAGGGATCCGTTAACAGATAATCCCATCGAGGAGATAACCTCGATTTGTATAAAAATCTGGCGCCCGAGGATTAATACTAAGTTGAATCTTTCCGAAAATTAAGGGATCACCAAAAAGGCACGTCACAAATTGGCGCCCGAGCAGGGACTGTTTTTTTTTGTGTTCTATTAATATATTCTTGCTTATTTTTTGAAAATAATTATATTTATCTATTTTCTTACTGCCGTCTAAACTAGAAGTGAATCCGAGCCGATTTTTGTTTGTTAAATTATGTACAATATGGAAGTAAATAGGTTGAGAAGCGACGAATTAACATGGGAATTAGAAGCAAGGGGTTGTATTGTAGGGGATACAGTACGAGAGAAAAGGGCACAACTGAGAAGAGCAATTAATTCCGAAATGTCCTTTATACTGCGGGATGAAATTGACCAGGCACAGGAACTTGGCATATGTAATGCTAAGTTGAATGAATTACTAGAAGGTATTCATGACTTCGACTACGACAACCGGGAAAATGAGTTCCAACGTATAGGTAGTCGATTGACGCACGTGCAGAACCGTTTAAAGGGTGTTACTCCAGAAGCATCGAGTTTGTGTCAACGAAAATCACACTTAGATGAGATGATTACGTTAGCTTCACAAATGTTGAAGGATGCACACATGATAGGAGGGATTCCTTGGAGCCGTTCAATAGGTGAGGGATCACTTATAGACACGGATCTACCGACGTATGCATCCAGGCTAGGACCAGGATTGATCGCCGATGCTAGTAGCAACCCTGAACCAGCACTTATTGATCTGGAGGAATATTCGCAGCCCCAAATAAATAATGTTGATGTCAATAGTCTACGTGAGAGTCATCAAGAAATTTGTCGAGTGCTGGCGACGCAAGCTAACCGTTTCACGCAGTATAACCGACCGCCAATTAACAACCGACCACCGAATACCGACCGATTGCCGATCTACAACCCGTTGGCCATCCGTTAGCGACAGTCATCCAATTGTCGTCGGGCAATGAATAGTCATTCATCAATTCATAACCGACCTGTATCACCATCTCCCGAGCAAATAATTGAAACACTTTCGACTGAAGGAACTGACTTACCGCATGGAAATGTACAAGGTTCATTTTTTAAATCGACTTCGCATTCCGATATCCGTAGCGGTCCGAGCGTACCTGTTTGGAAGTGGAACATAACTTTTAATGGATCCACTAGTGTATCATTCCTTGAAGAAGTTGAACGTCTAGCCGAGTCAAGAAAAACTACTCTTGAACAAGTTTTCGACTCTATTTATGAGTTATTACGTGAAGATGCCCGAGATTGGTTCATTCCTAGGAGAGGTACTTTTCAAGACTAGAACGATTTTAAGCAACAACTACGAGATGCGTTTCTGCCTCTAGACTACGAGGAGAATTTATTAGATGAAATAAAGAAGCGCACTCAGGGAAAGGATGAACGGTGGCTGTTGTTTGTCACCCGCATGCAAAATCTGTTCCAGAAACTAACGTCGAAAAGACCTACCGAAGAAGAACAAGTTGCCCTCATCAAGCGGCGATTGCTACCGTCTCTGCAAACGGCACTTGCGTTCCAGGAAACGAAGACCATAGATGAGTTACTCCGAAAGGGGAAAGTGTTCGAGTTAGTGCAATGGCAGGCAGATAATTACACTCCCCTCCAAATAAAACAGGAATAGTGAACGAACCGCATCTGACATATAAGCAGTCTGCCGTACCTAAACAACCGGTCAGTATGACGCTTAACATGCCGTCGTCACTGAACAACCGTCCGACTATCTCAAATGCGCCAGAAACCGCTGTGCCAGTTGAAAATAAGGTTGTTGCGCAGACAGCGAAGAACGTGAAGTTCAAAACTGAATTAAGTTGTTGGAGATGCAATAAAGTCGGTCATATGCGAAGTGAATGCAGGTCGAAGCCCGTCTTATTCTGTTTCCGTTGTGGGAAGAAAGGTGTATTTTCGAAGGATTGCAACTGTTCGTTAAACTCCAAAGGAACTGCCTGAATACGGGGGTACGACAGTTCCAATCTACCTTTTCCCCGAAAAGAGATACACCTGATAGCCGACCGATAATTACCGTCTCTATAGGAAACAGATTGATCCGAGCGTTACTGGATACCGGTGCAACGCGATCATTTCTGAATAGCAATGTTACCGCGCATTGCGAAATTTCCGGAATCATTTCTGAATACGTCAGTGATGTCACGACCACCGTGGCTGATGGAAACTCTATTCCAATCCGTAAAATTCACTCTACTACAATAGAACTCGGAGATCAGAGCATTAAAACTAATTTATTTTTAGTTTCGCAATTACCGATCCATATTGTACTAGGTATGGACGCATTATCAACATATGATTTCAGAATTGATTTACGAACGACGGAATGTTTCCTGAATGGAAAATCTTTAAGAGATCATCATTCCGTTTCGAGAAAACCGTCTCAGTATGAGTTTTTGAAAGCAGAGTTGGAAGTATTCGGAAATATGAAAGGTATAACGCCGTTAATTGAGCACCGAATTAAACTTAAACCAGGAACCGAACCTATTAAACAACGTTATCGTCCGCAGAACCCGAAAATGCAGGAAATTGTTAATGAGGAAGTAGACCGAATGCTAGCTGAAGGGGTGATAGAACCTTCCAATTCTCCTTGGAGTTCTCCGATTGTCATTGTCAAGAAAAAGGATGGCAAACCCCGATTCTGCATAGACTTCCGAATGGTTAACAATGTTTCCATTAAGGATGCATATCCTTTGCCGTATATTTCCGGGATTCTGGATAAGCTTCGAAAAGCAAAGTTTATTTCGACGCCCGATTTAAAACAGGGTTACTGGCAAGTTCCCTTGACTCCGGTAATTCGTCAGATCACCGCATTTACTGTTCCAGGACGTGGTCTATTTCAGTTTACCGTAATGGCTTTTGGGTTGCACTCAGCTCCGTCATCATTTCAACGACTGTTAGACCGAATCATTGGACCGGAAATGGAACCAAAGGCTTTCGCATATCTGGATGATATAGTGGTATTAGGCGAGACTTTGGAGGAGCATCTAGCAAATCTGAAAGAAGTCTTTCGACGCCTCAAACATGCCAACCTACAAATAAATCCAGATAAATGTGAATTCGTCCGGAAGTCACTGAAATACTTGGGACACGTCGTAACCGAAGATGTAATTTGTACCGATCCTGACAAGATTGAGGCAATAAACGCGATGCCTGAACCAAAAACCGTCCGTGAAATAAGAAGATTTCTCGGAGTCGCTTCGTGGTATTGCCGATTTATTGAGAATTTCTCCCTGATTGTGACTCCACTTACGCTTCTGCTGAAGAAGAAGCAAAAATGGAAATGGGATACCGCCCAACAGAATGCGTTTGATTTATTGAAGAAGAAGTTAACAGAATCGCCTGTTTTGGCCTGTCCAGATTTTTCGAAATCCTTCGTCCTTCAAACTGATGCAGCGAATAACGGACTCGGTGCTGCATTAACACAAGTTATTGATGGTCACGAAAGGGTAATAGCGTATGCTAGTAGGACATTGTCAGGTCCTGAACGTAACTACTCTGTCACTGAAAAGGAATGTTTGGCAATAGTGTGGAGCATTAATAAGTTACGTCCATATCTGGAAGGCTACCGATTCACCGTGTTAACTGACCATATAAGTCTCCGTTGGCTGCAGTCAATAAAATCGCCCAGTGGAAGAATTGCAAGATGGAGTATATTTCTCCAACAATATGACTTCGAAATAAAATACCGGAAAGGAGCCTTGAACCGTGTAGCTGACAGTTGGTCAAGAAATCCTCTACCAAGCCTTGGAACTATTTGTCTTGCTGAAAACAATGTGAATTGTCCGTGGTACAATAACAAGATGGCTGAGGTAAAATCTAATCCCGATGCGTTTCCTGACTTCTGTATAGAATCAGGAAAGTTATATCGCCATTTTTGGGATTCAACCGATTTTACCGAACCTGAGTTGGGTAATCCCTGGAAGTTATGTGTACCGAAAGATGAGCGAATAGAAGTGCTGAAAGAGAATCATGACAATCCGACCGCTGGACACATGGGAATAGCGAAGACAATAGCTCGCGTTGCCCGAAATTATTATTGGCCAGGAATGTTTAGGGATATTGCTAAATACGTTCGCCAATGTAACCAGTGTCAGAGATACAAGGTTCCTCAACAGAAACCGCCCGGTAAAATGAATCCGTATGTGGTGAAAGATCCATGGGATACGGTGAGCACAGATATTGTTGGGCCGTTACCTCGAACGAAGAGGGGAAATTCTTACTTAGTCGTAATGCAAGATAGACTGACTAAGTGGGTGGAATGTAGACCTATGAAAAAGGCTACGGCACGAGGCGTATTTCAAGCTCTGTATGAGGACGTCGTCCTGAAGTTTGGCTGTCCAAAAACTGTAATTAGCGATAATGGCACACAGTATGACAGTCGGCTGTTTGAAAATAGTGTGAGAGATCTTGGAATCCGTCACCGTTTTGCACCGGTGTATTCTCCGCAGTGTAATCCGGTGGAACGTGCAAACCGTACCGTTAAGATGATGATCGCACAGTTCTGTGAACGTGATCAGCGATCATGCGATGAGCAGTTGGGTGAGTTGACTTTCGCGATAAATAGCGCGAAACATGAATCAACTGGGTACAGTCCTGCATTTTTGAATTTGCGTCGTGATATGCGTACACCGAACGCCAAATATCTGACTGAACCGAATGAAGAAGATGCAGATAGGGTCGAAACCGAACCTGAACAGCAACTGGCTCACCGTGTAAATCAATTACAACGTCTTAAGGAAACTTTCGAGTTTGTCCGAACGAAGCTGTCTCGCGCGTTTTCCCAGCAGAGTCACTATTATAATCTTCGTCGAAGAGAAAGGCGGTGTAAGCTTGGGGACCGAGTTCTGCGTACAGAGCATACATTATCATCCGCTATAGATGGGATTTCCGCCAAACTTGCGCCGAAATATTCAGGACCGTATACTATTACAAAAAATGTTTCACCTGTAGTTTACGATCTTAGGGATGATACCGGGAAGAGACTGAAACATATTCATGTGAAGGATTTGAAGCCGTATCATGAAGATGTCGAGGTATCATGAAGATGTCGAGGTCGAAGAAGAAAACTCCCGTTTGCCAGGGAGAAAATAACCGTCAACGCCGTCCGTTTTTATACCGTACCGATTTCATAACCGATTCTCAAAAACATACCGTTGAGATAAACAGCAAGGAATAGGAAGAATTCGTTCCATCCAGTGGGCCAAAGTTCTGTTCTATCTAGTGGGTCAAATATCAGTTCCATCCTGTTGGTCACAAATCCGTTCCATCCAGTGGGCCAAAGAAGCAGAAGACATCCATAAAATTCGATGCGATAGGGCTACTACCAATATTCCAGAGCCAGGACCCAAGAGACTGCTATTTCCGTGGAACCATTCCAGAGTCAAATTCAAGGGTGAGTTGGAGTCATTCCTGAGGGCCAGCTGAATTGGAATGGAGTTTCCAGATGACCGTCTTCATCACTGAAGATTTATCTATACTTGCTCTTATCATGGTATAAAGTATGTGAAGGGTAAGTTTTGTTGAATTGTAAGTTAACGTGAAGTGGAGAGTGGCGAATATAAGACCGTGAGAAAAAAAAAATTTCTTTTTTCTTTTTCTTGTCGAAGTAAGTGGGAGATGTGATGAAGTGAAAATTTCACTCATCTTAAATAGTCTGTAATAAAAGGAGAGTACATACATTTCATTTTGAGGCTAAATTAAGCTTTTGGGGGCTATCCGATACTTCTAAATTAGAACATTTTCTAACGGAAAGTAAAATGTTTGTAGGAAAGTTGATAGTTGGGTCAAAAGTCAATTTTTTTAACATCCATTTATTTTTTGAAATTCGTAGTTGACTGGAGGTTTTTCATAGGTTTTTTTAGGTAGCAAAAAGGTTAATCCTCAGGTTGTTATCTTACCTCTGCTGAACTTCTGGCAAGGCATCTGAAAATCACCTGAGCCAATAAAAATGCCGAATTATGACCGAATTTTCCACCAATGAGCATTCAGATCTCCCTATTTTCATCCATTTTCCCAACATTTTTCAGTGGTGGTATTCAGACTATAAAATGGCCTGCACCTCTAGAACAGCTGTCTTTTGCTCTTCTCAGTTTTGATTCATCATACTGTGAATAGTTAATAGTAGTTTGTGCCTTCTTAGCCAGTGACTTGTGCTAGCTTCCGAAAGACAATTTCAAATTCTTGCAGAATAGTTTACCGACCTATTGAAGTCAAAGGTTAGTTGAATACCTGTGAATTTCTTGCTTCCGCTATTCTGTTGGTTGCATATATACCGTATACCGTTAATTTACAATATCAGTATCATACCGTTGATTTATAATATATCATTATCATTCCGTTATAGTTTATAGTGCATTTATTTCTATTCATCATTATAGCACGTGGATAATTATTATATGAGTATTTAACTCGAGCCGTGCTCTCTTGTTCAATTATTTTGAATCTCTAGCAATTATTCCAGTAAAATTAATAATTCGTATATTATCGATTTTGATTTATTGAATCAAGTATCATCTGTTTTGGTGGCTGGATCGACTTAACCTTTTTTCAGCGACAACTTCAAAGAACGACATATACGTACTCTGGTTTGACAAGGGCTGCGTTCAGATATCTCAGATTCAAGGACCGATAGATTTTGTTTTCGTAATAACTTATAATAATCAAATTTCCTTTGAGCGTCTAGCTGAGTTATCACAGGACCCTCTAGGAAACACGTTCAATTAGGGGCATATTTCCTATTGTATCTCGCTGAGTTATCACAGGACACTCTAGGAAACGCGATAGATTTTGTTTTCGTAGAAACATATGATAATCAAATTTTCTTTGAGCGTCTAGCTGAGTTATCACAGGACCCTCTAGGAAACGCGTCAATTAGGGAGATATTTTCCTTTGTCTCTGGCTGAGTTATCACCGTACCCTCTGGGAAACTTGATTAGATTATATGAAGAATCTGAAGTTGTATTGTATATCGTTCATAGCTGTATTCCGTCTTTTCCGGCGTAAATTTGATAGAGATCACAGGTGTATATCATTGAATTGGAACTCTACGTGGTGCATTGACGTTGTGACTTATTATTGCGTCTATTTATTTGCATTGATTCAATATCTGGTTTGATATTTCCGTAAATCTGTGTATATTGTATTGACTGAATTCTGGCGACTCAGCATTAGGCACCGTTGGCAATAAAGTTTTAATAAATCCTGTACTTATATTTGAAATCCGTTTGTATCTAAGAGATACGTTGAAGAGGTTACCGCCCAGCTGTGAAGTATATTATTTGATTGTGGTATTTAAATACCTGTTTCCCTGAATACAGTTGGTGTGAACTTTGTAAGCGGTGTGGTGTAGCACTGTTAAGTATCGCTGTAACGATCTGTGGGTAGTTTATTTATTGAATCTATACTGGTCCGTGAAGTATTGATATTTTGTTGGGGGTTGAACCTCGATAGTACATACTGTTAGAACTTGTACCGAATTGCCTGACCGCTACTAAATGTAAGCTTCCGCTATCTGTATAACACCGCTTGCTTAAACGCATTACCTGTCTCCCTGTATATTAGCTCTCTCACAACCTTAGCTTGCAGCTCTCTGAACTTGCTTTTTTTTATTATTTTATTATTGTAACATAATCGTGATTATTTGTTTAATTTTTTTCTGAATATTTATTTGTACATTAATCGGCTATATTATTTCTTTGATATTTTATTTGTAATAGAGGGTTTATTTTATTACTTTTTTATTATTTATTTTCGTTTCATTCACTTGAAGTGAATTCAATCTGTACCATCTATAACGTTACAGAAAAGGTTATATCACAGCACTTCGACGCCTAAAGAACGTAAAAGAGCTTGTACAGGCTGTCCCATTTTCGATGTCCTTACGGGGTAACTCGGTTATTTTTAAAGATAGAGATTTGCGGTTTTCGCGAACGTTGGCTACTTTTTTGTGAATCTCACGACACCGTAAACAAAATTTTCATAGCTTGCTTCGTTTTTGAGATACAGAGCGAAGTTGAAAATATTGCATTTTGGCCCCCGCCTTGTATCACAGCTATCTTTCAACTTATAGGAAAAGTAAAAACTGTGTTTTATACACTTTTTTACGTAGAATCCCGTGGCGTAGTGAGATTTTTGAAATGAGCTGTCATTGTTCAGATATAACCCAAAGTTATATTTTTTTAAATGAGACACTCTATATATTTTTCCATATTCAAAACATAAATGCTTTGAGCTCTTTAAAAATATATAATACTTTTATAATATTTCAAGTATTAGCCCTGTATTTAGATAAATTTCATTTTTGTTATAGCAAGTCAAGACAAATATCACTTTAGTAGAAGTTTTAGCGCAATAAACAAATATCACTGTCATTTATATATGGTAGCATGGAAAGTATTCATTAAAAAAATATTATTTAATATAAGTTACTAAACAAAGATTAATTTAAAAATTATTATAACAGAAATTAAAACTTATATGAAACACTGCTACAAAACAAAGCTCTATTATTTTTCGGTTGAAAATATTTTATGAATATTGTTCAAATTGCTGTCCATTCTGTTGAAGACACAACCGACATCTTCTGAGGATAGCGTCAATCGACCGCAGTAACAACAAAGGTCTTATGCGTAAGAATTCGAAAGCTTCTCTCGTGGCATTCATGAGAGCATCTCGATTTTCTTGCCGCGTGTGGTTTATTTTATTTTTCATAAAGCCCCATATGAAAAAATCTAATATCGATAAGTCAGGGGACCTTGGTGGCCAGTTAATGGGACCATTATTACCAATTCACTGGTTTTGGAATCTTTCATTGAGAGAAGCCCTAACGGGACCTGCGTTATGACAAAGTGCGCCATCTTGTTGGTAATAACTGTGTCCGTATTGAGCCAACGGAATTTCGTCAAGTAGTTCACAAAGACAATCATCCAAAATTTCCAAAATGCGGTATGCCAATCTTCCTCCAAAAACGAAACAAGATACATTGAAGCCGCGAATCTGCCTTGCTGTTGACGAGCCACCGTAACGTGCTCATTTTCATTTGACCAATAACGATGATTATTTCGATTAAAAATGCCAGCGCTACTTATATAGCTTTCATTCTCCCGTCTTTTGTATATACCAACTACAAAACTCAATGCGCTTCTCAGCATCACCTGGGTGCAGATGATGTATAGTTTGAGGTATGTAGGGGGTATATTTATGC
>JARQZK010002930.1:615000-620000 GCA_030704885.1 Cynegetis impunctata | reverse complement strand
GAAGACAAAGCAGAACGTTTATACATTGTAGACCAAAAATTGAATGATATTTACTTGTCTGTAGACACCATGAATGAAGGAGAATTAGAGCAAGAATTGGATGATACAGAGTTTTATCGCAATGAATTAATTCGCTACAAAAATAAAAGCTATTATCTTCTCAACAACAATCAGAATCACAGAGATGAAGATAATAGAAGTACTGCCAGTACGAGTGAGTCAAAACGAAAATTCCGTCTGCAGAAGCTAGAACTTAAGAAATTCAGCGGGGATGTTAAAGAATGGATTGGATTTTGGGGTCAATTTAAGAAAATTCATCAAGATCAAGATATCGACAATGAGGACAAGTTTCAATATCTACTTCAATCCACAGAAGACAAATCTGCTGCACGAGAACTTGTAGCAAGCTTTCCGCCATCAGCAGATAACTACGAGAAGGCTATAGAACAACTGAAGAATAGGTTTGCAACAGATGAACTTTTCATTGAAGTATATGTTCGAGAGCTTTTAAATCTAGTTCTTAATCAAAAGGTAGGTATATCTCTGTCATCTTTATTTGATAAATTAGAAACTCAGTTAAGAGCACTTGAAACTCTAGGAGTTACTAGTGATAAGTATGCAGCTATGCTGTATTCTTTAGTAGAATCAGCATTACCAGAAGACATATTACGAGTTTGGGAGCGACACCGAAGTAGTAATTATCTTTCATTGAATAACAAAGATCAAACTAATTATCTAAATAGGTTATTAGAGTTCCTGAGAAGTGAAGTTGAAAGTGAGGAAAGAATCAATTAAGCACAAAAAACATTTCTGAGAGAAAAAAGGAAGAATTATTACAGCCAGAGTACAGAAAAAGCAAAATCGAATGAAACAGAACCTTGTACAGCAGCTAGTTTAACAGTTGGGACTAATGATACTGGTAAGAAAATCAAATGGATCAGTAATAATTGTATATTTTGTAATAGAAAACATTCAATAAGGATTGCATATCAGCACAAAAACTTTCGTTCAATGAAAAAAAAGATTTAGTTTCAAAACGAACTGTTGCTTTGGATGTCTCAAACCAAACCATAACTTGAAAAATTGCAAAATTTTCTTGAAATGTATTTGATGTAGTAAAAAGCATGTACCTATTATGTGTTCAGATTTGCAAATGAAAAAAGAGCTGGAAAAAAATAAAACCGAAGAAAGCAAAGTAGTTGAAAATGCCTTATTTTGGATTGTTTGCCATTAGCATCTGAAGAAGGTGAAGTTCCACCGAAACGTGCGTCATGCGTTATTTCTTATAATAAATGTGTAAATTGTTATTTTTAACCATTGTTTTAATATAAATAGTATATTATTCTTCAGTAAAGAAAATAGAATGGATTTTCAATACTCCAACTGCATTCTGGTGGGGAGGAAGGTGGGAGCGCATGATAAGAACTATTAAAGAACTGTTACGACGAAATTTAGGAAAATCAAATCTAAATTATGAAGAACTCACTACTATTTTGTGTGACTGCGAATCTATTATCAATTCTAGACCACTGACTTACGTTTCGGAAAATGAAGAATTAATTCCACTCAGTCCAGCACACTTCATACAGAGTAATCCAAGCAGTGAGGTACCAGATTTAGATGTTATCGACAGACAGCATTTAATAAAAAGATATAGATGCCTACAGAAGATCAGACAAGATATGCGAACTAGATTTAGAAAAGAATACTTGTCAAATTTAATCAACTATGGTTTTAGGAAAAGTAGTTTTAATCTGCAAGTAGGAGACATTGAAATTTTAGAAGTAGATGATGTGAAAAGAGTGAACTGGCCAATAGCCAAAGTTCTAGAAATTAACCCAGGAAAAGACAACGTATCAAGAGTCGCAAAGATTGAATTATCACATCACGAATTAATTAGACCTGTTCATAAGTTATATCCATTAGAAATTCGTGATTATAGTATACTTAACAAAGAGAAGAAAACATAAGAAGAAAATGATAAAGAGCAAAGATTAGCCAGTCGGAGAGTTAATCAAGAAGAAGGGAATTCATTAAGAACTAGATATGGACGATTAGTTAGAAAACCTTCACGTTATGGTGATCCATGAAAATAAGAAGTTCTGCGAAGCTTCCTCTTCGCACAATGTGAGAGGATGTTGGAAATGGGTTTTCATGGTTACTCATATATTAAAAATATTATCATTTGTTGATTTTCGTTTATGTCAGATTTGAAATATAACGTTTTACAATTTTGTCATTAAATATATTGAGAAAAGCTCTGTCATTTTATTCCAATATACACAATAGTTTCTACACTAATTATATATATATATATATATATATATATATATATATATATATATATATATATATATATATATATATATATATATATATATATATATATATATATATATATATATATATATATATATATATATATATATATATATATATATATATATATATATATATATATATATATATATATATATATATATATATATATATATATATATATATATATATATATATATATATATATATAAATATATAGATATATATATATATATATATATATATATATATATATATACATATATATATATATTCATAGTCTCAACGAGAGCTGATTTCAGAATTTTTCACCAGAATATACGAAGCATAAACAAGAACTTGGATATGCTGAAAATCTATTTATCGCAGGTCAATGACCCCTTCGATTGTATAGTTTTAACTGAAACTTGGCGGGTCGACAATTTCGACCTTCTTCAGATGAGGGATTATGATTTACTATATAATAAGAGTGAACTTAATAAAGCAGATGGTGTGGTAGTATTCATTAAAACTAATTTAAGATATACTTATGAGATTGTAGATATTGGAATATGTAAAGCAATAGAAATAAAAATTGTAGAAGGCGTGAATACATTGGTTGTAACAGCTATATACAGGTCTCATGATCTGGTAGATGTTGACTTTTTAAATAACCTCTTTCTATATTTCGAGGGACTCTCATCTTGCGGAACGTCATTTCACACAATCATTGGAGATTTCAATATAGATATACTGAATGAAAGTGACATAGCATCTCAGTATCTAAATCTCTTGTACGAGAATGGGTTTAGAGCTATGATTACTGCAATTACAAGACCAGAAAGTGGAACCTGCTTAGATCATATCTTTCTAAAGACTCAAAATGAAGTAGTAAATTCTAGATCTTATACTGTTAAACTTAATATAACAGATCATTATTCCACCATAATAGATATACCATTTGAAGATCAAAGGAAACTTAATAACGGCCAACCCGGGTATAAGTACTTTACTGATTACAAGCTGATGAACAGAAGCCTGAATAAATTTGATTGGAGTAGATTTTATGAAATCGTTGATATAAATGAATGTACAGATTACTTAATTAATATTATAAAGGGAGAAATGGAAAGGTTTACAAAAAAAGTCAAAATAAAAAGTTCCAATAAAAAGAGAAAAACTTGGATGACTATGGGACTTGTAACTTCAATCGTAAGAAGGAACGAATTGTTTAAAGTATACAAGCTGGACCAAACTAACAAAGAATTAAGAAGAGAATATACAACATATAGAAATAGACTACATCAACTAATAAAAATAGCAAAGGAAAACTATTTCAAAAAAAAATTCGACAACTGCGGATCTGACAGCGAAGCAGTTTGGAAAACCGTTAAATCAGTTAACGAAAACTATAACAAAAGGTCAGAAATAAGCGAGGTTATTGGCTCTGCTGGAGATTTGGTTACTGAAAAGTCTAATATAGTTAACGAGTTTAATAACTACTTCGCTTCTGTCGGAAAAAACCTAGCAGAAGCTATTCGCAAACCTGTAAGAACACCAATAAAGAGATTGTCTGTGAGAGACTCACTTTTTCTTGCACCGGCAGCTGAGCAGGAGGTCAGCGAAGTGATCAAATCATTGAAAAACAATAAAGCTCCAGGAATAGATAAAATAAGATCAGAAACCTTGAAGGAAATATCTAAAGAAGTATCGGCCCCTTTAACACACTTGTTAAACAAAATAATGCTATCGGGTGAGGTGCCTAGGGCATTCAAAGTGGGTATCATAAAGCCGCTATATAAAAGTGGTGATAAAAATATATTATCGAATTATCGACCCATCACGCTCATAAGCTCACTAACGAAGGTTTTCGAAAAGGTGTTGAAAAATCGACTGGTAGGATATTTGGAAAAGCACCACATTATTTCTCCGAGACAGTTTGGCTTCCAAAAAAAATTGTCCACTCAGGATGCTGCTGTGTTCTTGACGGCTAAAATATATCAAAGTCTTGAGAGGGGAAAAAAATCGTTAGCAGTTTTCTTGGACCTTGCGAAGGCTTTCGATACAGTTCATCATGGGCAGCTGTTGCAAGTTTTGTGGGATATTGGCTTGAGAGGTATTGCAAGCGATTTAATGACAAGTTATCTGCGAGAACGGGAACAGTATGTACAAATTGATTCCACATGTAGTGGAAAGAATATTATAGAGTATGGTGTCCCACAGGGTACGGTACTAGGTCCTGTTTTGTTCATTATATACATTAATTGTATACTTAATGTTGACTCAGCGGGTGAAATATCGACATTTGCAGATGACACTGTGATCTTCTACGAAGATGAAACATGGGAAGAACTAAAAAAGAAGGTAGAAATAGATTTGGACAATCTGATTGACGCATTCAGTGATAAATTTCTAACAATTAATTTTAATAAAACGTGTTTTTTGACCTTCAGCTGTTTCGCAGATAATGTCCCCAAATATGATAAACTGAGAATTTATAGAGATGGTGGTATTATTGAAATCTTAACGAGAGATCAAGTGAAGTACCTCGGTATTATAATAGACAGACATATGAGATGGAATTCTCATATAAATGGTATGATATCTGGCTTGAGAGGACTGCTGCAAAATTTTAGATTTCTTAGACGTGTTCTATACCCTTCAAGATTGAAAATAGTATATTATGCTTTAGTTGAAAGTAG
>JARQZK010002930.1:575000-607500 GCA_030704885.1 Cynegetis impunctata | reverse complement strand
ATCTTAAATGAGATTGAGAAAACTGATAAAAATCATTTTTTTCAAATGAAACCCCCTCATTTTTCTTATCTTGTAGTATTTAATATAAAAAATTCAGGTAATTTCGTATAAGGTTATCTATACCTAAAATTTTCAGTTTTCGAAATATTGCCAATTTAATATTTTTATATGGCGATTTTGCATTCAATCATTCAACAATTAGATCTAGGATAGCCACGATCGTATTTGACATTTCAAATCATCGTAATGGCACCCCGGTTGTATTATACGAATATTATTTAATCTTATTCATTATCTATAATAATAATAAGGACAATGTAATAAAGTTATTTCAAGAACATGTGATATTTTCGTGATACCATATCCTAAAAAACACAAACACATGAATTTTGAAGTTGACTATTCAGACAACTTGGCCCTGGCTGATCGTCGAAACTTTTTCCATCAACATTTTAATTCTCGTTTACTGAATAGTTATCTGTAAATCTTATTTTATGATCAATGGATAGCCAACAATGGACCAAAATTTGGCCACCTCGCTCCCCAGACCTATCAGTACTCGATTTTTATTCATGGAGAACAGTGAAAAATAACGTGTATAACACCGCAGTTGCCATCATGGAATACTGCATGAGGCGAGTAAGTACAGCATTTGAAGTCGATAAGAAGAGCCACCCGTGAACAATTGTGGCTCATTTGCGCAAAATGTCTAGAAGTTCAAAGACACCAATTCGATCATTCACTTGAATAATTTTTATTATTTCCAGTTTACGATAACAACATTTTTATTGTTAATAACTGGTTTATTTCTGTACATTTTTCCTTCGCGGGTCTAAAGCTCATCAAGTTTTCTATCATTCGTCTCATAGTATTTGGTGATTGTTTCTGTTTTTGAGGATATCGTGTATAATTGTATCAGCTTTTCTCGAAATAACTTTATCACATTGTCCATGAATAATGAATAATATTAACTAATCTTCGTTTGTAAAATATAACCGTGGTGCCATTACGATGAGTTGAAATGTCAAATACGATCGTAGCTATCCTAAATCGAATTGTTTAAATGCAAAATCGCCATGTTAAAATATTAAATTGACAATATTTTGAAAACTAAAAATTTAAGGTATAAATAACTTCATGAAAAGTTACCTTAATATTTGATGTTAAATACTACAAAATAAGGAGAATGGGGTTTCCATCTGAAAATATAGATTTCCATCGGTTTTCTCAATCTCATTTCAGATCTTATATTTTGAAGACCCTGTATGATTAGTTATCCAAATATTATACAAAATCTATTGGAGGTAATCCTTCTCAATAAGGAATCCAACCCAAAGTAAGAAATAATGACTTTCTTATAGGAACAATTGAAAATTATATTAGGACTTGCAATAGTTATTTTTGATATAAAAACTTAATTATGTCAAAAACGCTTAGACTTATGTATAGGACATGATGCATAAAATCTGCCTAGAATCTTGGGTAGAATTCAAATATATAATAATTTATGGGGTGTCCCATTCAAAATAAACGACATAGGATCTATTTCCGGTATAACCGGAAATGCTCAATTGATGAAAATATTTTAGCTGAGTAGGCTGAATATATATATATATATATATATATATATATATATATATATATATATATATATACAGGGTGAGTCATTGATATGGGAAAGCTTGATTGCACCTACACCGTTAATGATATCGAAACGAACCAAACGGTTCTGCAAATGGGAGGTCAGAGTGCAGTTCGTAAAATTATTTTGCCCTTTACAGGGTGTACCATTTTTACGGAGAAAATTTTAAGATCCTTTTTTTAAATGGCATTCTATATATTTTTACACATATTTGAATTTGACCTTTATTGAGATTTGTAAATTCGTTAAGTTTTTGCAAATCGCTTCAGCCGTTCAGAAATTATTCAATTTTTTCTGAAAATTAATGCCTTTGCAGGCATTTTTTAAAAAAATCGCAGGGCACTTGTTTTTCTGAATATCAAGTTGTTATTTGGGCTGTATCTAAGTAATTGTTCTGGGTATCTTTTGACGGAGAGATAATCTATTTTAATTGTGACATTACCTTACTGTGACACATTGATTTTGCTACACTTTGAAAGGCCATATCTTGATTTTTTCAAATGGCACTCTATTTATTTGATTACTTAGTCGCATTGAACATGTCATTCTCAAAGTTTGATGAGAAATTACTGAAATCAAAATATAGAAGCTTAGTACAGGGTGTCCCATTTTGGGTACTTTTGAATGGTATCTCCGTTATTTTTGAAGATAGAGGGTTGCGGTTTTCGCGAGACTGCTACTTTTTCGAAAACTGAAGATGCCGTCAATATAATTTTAATAACTCTTTTAGTTTTTAAGATACAGGGCATTTTTGCCGTTATCCTTCATCTTATCGAAAATGTAAAATAACATTCTTATAGATTTTTTTCCGTAGAATGCATCGGTGTAGATAATTTTCGTTACATGTTTACTATTTTTGAGTTATAAAGCAAACTTATATTTTTTTAAATGGAATACCCTGTATATTTATAGACTATAAAATTTGTCTTTTTTTTACCTTTTCAAAAATATATGATACTATAAACTTTTTCTCAGAAACGCGCAAATAAAAGACAATTTTCTGAAATTGAATGCATAAATCAATAGAAGGCCATGGATAACAACAATGAACAAGTGAAAGTCTGTTATCAAAATTAATTGTTTTTCATGTCACTCGTTTAAAAGATGAAAAATGTGTTGATTTTTTCGAAAATGTGAATTATCTTCTAAACCATCAACTTTTGGAAAAAAACGTAAATATAGAAAAGATGAAGAATGACATGTTCAATGCGACTAAGTAATCAAATAAATAGAGTGCCATTTGAAAAAATCAAGATATGGCATTTCAAAGTGTACCAAAATCAATGTGTCACAGTAAGGTAATGTCACAATTAAAATAGATTATCTCTCCGTCAAAAGATACCCAGAACAATTACTTAGATACAGCCCAAATAACAACTTGATATTCAAAAAAACAAGTGCCCTGCGATTTTTTTAAAAAATGCCTGCAAAGGCATTAATTTTCAGAAAAAATTGAATAACTTCTGAACGGCTGAAGCGATTTGCAAAAACTTAACGAATTTACAAATCTCAATAAAGGACAAAATCAAATATGTGTAGAAATATATAGAGTGCCATTTAAAAAAAGTATCTTAAAATTTTCTCCGTAAAAATGGTACACCCTGTAAAGGGCAAAATAATTTTACGAACTGCACTCTGACCTCCCATTTGCAGAACCGTTTGGTTCGTTTCGATATCATTAACGGTGTAGGTGCAATCAAGCTTTCCCATATCAATGACTCACCCTGTATATATATAAAAATATATATATTTATGTATATATATATATATATATATATATATATATATATATATATATATATATAAATATATATATTCATAAATTATAGTTATGATACAAAATAATCGAAACTACTTCAATATATTTCAGTTCTATGTGACTTAATTTAAATATATTCTAAGGAATTTTACCTTAAGATGTTTCTCAGCAACGTCCAAGGTTGTTAAGGACTCTGCAATATTCTCAAGGTTTATACAAGTTTTAGAATATGCCAACATGGCTTTGAGCATCAGATCGTATTGACCTATAAACAGAAATTAATACAGATCGATATATCCAAAACGAATAGATCAAAATATAATTATTACTGATTTATAATAATAACTGTGATATATTTTTCAACTAGTGCATCGATTCATGAAGTAATGCTAGAAATGTAGAAAGGAGCATAATTTCTGGCTAGAGGAAATATCCTTCATGCAATGTCATTAAAAAGATATTGAAAACTCAATTAAATACAATTTTTCTACTCCTTATTCGGTAAGTACTCCATTATCAAACTGATTTGGGGGAGGTAAGTCCATTTTACCTCCCTAGGGAGGTAAGTTAATACTTACCTCCCTCTGGAAAATAATAATTTTTTTTTCAATTAAGCTTGTGGTTCCAAGAATATACAAAAAGAGTGATTTCACATAAACTACAATATTTATGCTAAAAAACTTTTTATTTTAAATTAATATTCATAGTACAGTTTGATAAATCACAGTTTAAAAAAGCGTTCTTTTGATTTCTGAGGTAATAAAGTAGCACAAGTTGCATCAGCAACTGCATCTACATCCATTATGACAATTTTTAAATTGACACTGACAGAACTTTTGTTTGATTGGGAATCTCATAACAACCATTTCATAACTAGTTGTATCTAGGGACACTAGGCTTTTGTAGATCTGTCATACATACAGGTCATTTCAATTGAATTGCTCAAATTATAGAATAAAAAAAATATTTTTTTTAAGTCAAGGGAAGTGAAGTAGAAAAAATATAATACAAAACTAGGGAGGCAGTATTCTTGACCAGTCTCGGACTATTTTTCCAGCCCTCGCTGACGCTCGAGCGCAAACTACGTCCTCGGCTGGTAAGTATCACTTGCCTCCCTTGTAGTGTAAATAACTATTTATTGTCGATGCAATAAAACTGAGAGGTGTCGTGAGACACCAGGTTAGAAATAAGTTCTTTCTGCTATAAATTATGTATTTGATAGCAAACACAATGAAATTAATTGAAAATGTTTCAGAATAACTGAATGAAAATAAAACTAAATGGAGGAAAGGTTTTTCAGTTATACTTAACTGAAAATAAAATTTTTTTTCAGATTATGAAAATAATCAGTTTTTCATTAATTATCATAAGAATCTGCACTAACTATTATCTTAAAAGTAGGACACATATAACAATCAAATCATGAAAAATTCACTTGTTGACCATAGTCAATTTCATACATTACATAAAATGAACAAGGAAAGTTCTTTAGAATTGTAAAAATTATCAAACAATTTTCCAAGGGAGCTAGTTATGAATGCAGATTTTGCGTTGAAGGAATAAGTAGCTCCCTTGAAAAGCTGTTTGATAATTTTAAATTATTAAATAATTTTCCTTGTTCACTTCATGTGATATAGGACACATATAGTTGCGATTCACTATCATGCTTGTTATATATTTTTTGGCCTAAGTGTAACATGCAATAAGGGATTTCCTTCCAATGAGCATTTCGTACTCTCTTGTGAAATTTTTGTGGAGGATTATAAACGTTATTGCATAGTTACTATAGTTCTTGCAAATAATATTTTTAATTGATAGCTGGAGTTGGCAAAAGTCAGTGGAAATTGACAATTCAATTCGATTGGTATAAAAAATAATAAAACCATTTAAAAAAGAAAATATTTATATTAAAGTGTTATTTTCAAATTCCGCAAAGTAATATAATTATTAGATACACTGTGGTAGTGATAATTGGTGACCTGACGTTTGAAAAATGAATGAAGAAACAAATTCGAAAGACATGCAACCAGAAATTAAAAAAGTAAGTGTAAAAATTCCTCTGTTTTGGACTGACAGACCCGCAGCATGGTCCTTTCGAGTGGAAGTACAGTTTAAAATTAGTGGAATGATTCAAGAAGAAACAAAATTCAATTATATGGTTTCTAAATTAGAGCCAAAATATGTTGAAAACATTCGGGAGATTATAAACAGCGAAAGTTCAAAATTCTTTACCGATTCTAAAACCAGGTTGCTCAGCCTATTTGAAAAAATTGAAAGTGTTATTAAACGTTTAATATCTGGAATTGAACTTGGTGATGAAGTCAATTTTTACATAAACTGAAATCAGTTGCTACTACAGATTTTTTGGAATATTTGATGGAAACAATTTGGCTCAATGAAAAATATTTCACTTGATCACAGGGAAAATATTGATAAACTATCTATAATGGCAGATAAAATAAATGATATGAGCCCTAAAACTGAAATATGTAAAGTTTGTCATGTATCTAGTTCCAGTGATGAACTGCTAAGAAGAATAAAGTAACTAGAACAACAAATTTCGCAATTGAGCTAGTAGCATAGAACAAGATCATCAGCTCGGAATACGAATCCACATTCACGTTCCCGAAGAAAATCCAAAAAACCATTCAATCCCAATGGAAAATACTGTTATTATCACTTTCGATTCGGATCTAAATGTATTCCTGAAAAATGCACATCATCCTGTAGCTGGATACAAAACCAAACAAATTCGGAAAACTAAAAACTGCAGTAGATTCAGCGAAAAGTTCTTCGGCTGAATATTTAAAGAATTGCCGCAAATTTCGTTTATACGTTCAAGATCAGAAATCGAAATTGCGTTTCTTAGTTGATAATGGAGCAGATATGAGTATAATTCCTGTTACGTCAAATAATCAACAAGTTACTGATTATAAACTATACGCAGCAAATGGAACTCAAATCGAAACTTATAGGGTTAAAATTTTAAATGTAGATTTAGGATTTCGTCGCGAATTTCAATTTCCTTTTATATTTGCAAAAGTTAAAACATGAATTTTGGGAGCTGATTTCTTAAACAAATTTAATTTTCTGATTGATTTAAATGAAAGAAGACTGATTGATGGGGCAACAAAACTTAAAGTAAAAGGTGAAATTGCGTCTCTTACTAACTAAGATACCGTGAGCTTAATGAAAAATACAAGAAAATTTTCCAGTTTACAACTTCAGTATACTAATATATTTGAACCTTATTTATATCCATCAAAAGCCAAACATGATGTTAATTATTTTGTTGTAACTGAAGGACAACCATTATTTTCTAAAGCAAGACAACTGGATTCTGAAAGATTAACAGTCGCTAAACAAGAATTTCGGTGTATGCTTGATAATAACATTATTCGTCCATCACATTCACAGTGGTCAAGTCCACTGCATTTGGTGACAAAACAAGATGGTTCATGCAGATCCTGTGAAGATTATAGACAGCTAAACGCATGAACTATTTCTGATCGGTATCCTATTCCAAGAATTCAAGATTTTAAGCGCATACTTAAAGACTCAAAAATAGTTTCTAAAATTGATCTCTTTAAATCCTACAATCAAATTCCAATAACTGAAAAAGACAAATATAAAACTGCTATCATTACTCCTTTCGGTTCATACGAATTTAATGTAATGAGGTTGAAAACGCCTCCGCCACATTTCAAAGATTTACTCATGAAGTTTTTAGAGAACTAAATTTTATATTCCCATATTTAGATGACATTTCAGTTGCGTCAGCTTGTGAAGATGAATATATGGAACATTTAAATGAAGTTTTTCAAAGAATAGACACCTACGGTATAAAAACGAATGTATCGAAATCAATTTTTTGCTGTTCCAGATATAGAATTCCTAGGATATTTGATTACAGCAGTAAGGCTGATTTGAAGGGCCGACCCGTGTTCGAAAATTTGAAAAATTAATTTCCTTTTGCATAAATAAATTAATTTTTCACTGATCTCAAAGTGTCTGACATTTGATACAGAAATAGACATCAATAAGTAACTCCCAATTTTCAAATGCCAGACGGTTTCAAATAGTCGAAAGGGTGATTCATAGAGGTGAAGTTGCAGAACAAAAAACAAAAATTCATCGTTTTCTTTTTGTCTGGCAATCGAAACAATGAAAATTATTGTCATGAAAATGACGAAAAAAAATTGCCAGACGGTTTCCAGTGTTCGGAGTCGAGTTTCTCTGTGGAAAATTATGTGAAAACTTTTTACATTTTTCAATGATCTTAATATACAAAATAAGAGGGCCATTGTGTTTGCGGTATCATAAAATGTTATTCATTTTTCAACGCCAAACAAATTGGCTGGTTCGAAAATTTATAAATCTATAAAAAAGATGTTAAATAATTCATAAAAATTTCATTGATTTAATTTTGTCTGGCATTCTGTATTTGAATTAGAAATAAGCCTAAAAGCACAATTTATAAATGCCAGACAGGTTTAGCTGTTCGAAAACGTATAAATAATTAATTAAATAATTAATGATAAAAATTAATGAAAACATGTTTTTTTTTCTAATTCAAACGATTCAGTTTTGTCTGGCATTTTGCATTTCAATTGAAAATATATCTTTATACCTTAGGTTGAAATGCCAGACTAATTGGGTTGTTCGAAAATTAATAAAAAATTAAATTAAATATTGGTAAAAAAAAAATGAAAAATTTAAGTGTTTTTTTTTGTTTAATCTAATTTCTCTTTCTTTTTCCTCATATTATGAGCTATTGCTACTCGAGATACTATTTTTTCCTAAAGTTTCTCGAATTTGATGCTGTCAACGGAAGTAATTTGCCAATTAAATCTGAGAATTAAGAAAAATCTCTTTAATTAAGAAATATAATGACAGGAAAGTATTTTTCGAAACATAAATTTTGAATAACTAAAAAGTGCTTTTTAAAATTAACAAATAATTGAAAATACACTCCCAACTTCAATTGAAATTGACATTTCACTATTATCTTTTTATTTATATTTGTTGTTTTTTATCTCAGGCTTATGTTTTCCTCCCTGACCTACTCTGCATATTCTGACTACCTTGTACTCGCATATTATTTCCATTGATGATTATACCCCTACACGTTTTTGTTTAAATTTTTTGAACGAAGAACACAATTGTTCAAAAATCATAAAATTATGTAATTTCATCATTGATTCTTGAAACAGGTCAAATAAATGAAAATAAATAACGGTGTAATGGAGTGTTCCCAGAATTTCATGATAACTAAATTTTGTTTCTTCGCTATTTTGGTCTGGGAATAAGATATCGAGATGCGGTTTTCACTAGCCTTCTTTGGTGTCATAACACTACATTTTTGTGGAAAAAAGTCAGGTCATTGCATTTAATTTTCTGGAAATTTTCTGTTATTATATCAAAAAACGCGCTATAGCGGTATCACTAAAAACTTGACATATCAGGTATATGATAAGTTTGAGGAAACAATAAATGCTTGTCCCAACGAGACCAACTTTGTTAGAATCCGTTCAGTCATTCAGAAGCTGTTTATTTAAAAATTGATTCACTCCCCACCACTTCATTTCAATAGATACGTCAAAAAGTGTCGAACAAAAATTACTCGAATGAAGCTCAACTTGAAAACACATATATTTTCGTGATATGTTTACGAGGAGTCTTTCAGAGAAAAATCACTTTAAAAGTTTTAGATGGCGGTTACGCCCCCTGGCGGCCATCTTGGAAATCTGAAATTAATATCTCGGATTTTCTGTTGGCCACTTTCGTTTTAATATTTTTCACCGCAAGTCTCTATGACGAATAGTTTACAAGATATAGTACTTTGCATTCTTATGTGGCCACCCGGTACATAACAATATAAAATAGATCGACATTGCAACGCAAAACTATTCACTCAGGATTCACTAGATTTATTCAAAATTTTTATTCATTTATTTATTCATTTTTTAATTTTTGAGGTCGGAAATAGTACCTAAGTACGTTTCCCGAGTAATAACAGCTTATAATATAGGGGAAAAGGCGAAAATAAATGAGAAATTAAATTATTTCAAAACTTTTTTTATTCATTTATATACTTTTGAACAGCCCAACTTATCTCACATTTTTTTTTTAACTTTTAAAGTTTATTTTTCTTTGAGAAACAAGTCGCCAGACGAACAAAAGGACTGAAATTTTCAAAAATTTGTTACAATTATTTAATTTGTTTTTTTTTTAATTTTCGAACAACCCAACCAGGCTGGCATTTCAAGCTAAGGTATAAATATACTACTCCAAAAAAATTGTAAATGACGGACATAAATAAATGGTTGAAATTAGACAAAAATTTTATTATTTTTTGCTATCTTTTCAATTAATTTATACATTTTCGAACAGCTCAACTTGTCTGGCATTTGTATATTGTGTTTGTAGTTGTATTTCTTATTGAAATACAAATGGCCAGACAAAAATAAATCAATGAAATTTCAATTTATTTTTACGAATTTTCTTTCGTCTGGCACCATTTTTCCATTTGCCAATTTGTCTGGCAATTTTTTTGTGACGGAAAATCAATTTTAAGTAATCAAAATACCAGACAAATAGTGATCACTGAAAAATGTAAAAAATTTTCACATAATTTTCCACAGAGAAACTCGACTCCGAACACTGGAAACCGTCTGGCAATTTTTTTTCGTCATTTTCATGACAATAATTTTCATTGTTTCGATTGCCAGACAAAAAGAAAACGATGAATTTTTGTTTTTCGTTCTGTAACTTCATCCCTATGCATCACCCTTTCGACAATTTGAAACCGTCTGGCATTTGAAAATTGGGAGTTACTTATTGATGTCTATTTCTGTATCAAATGTCAGACACTTTGAGATCAGTGAAAAATTAATTAATTTATGCAAAAGGAAATTAATTTTTCAAATTTTCGAACACGGGTCGGCCCTTCAAACCAGCCTTATTTTCATCAACTGAATCACACTTTTCATACCTCTAAATGCCAGACATTTATCGATGACTCCAAATTCATGTGCGCTAGCTCACGGTCTATTATGATGGTCCATTTCAAGTTCTGAAACGTACTGATAAGTATTTTACTATTGTAGTAAAAGGAAATGAAATGAATGTTGCGATAGATAGAATGAAACCAGCGTTTGGCTCAAAAGAAAATTCCATGCGAGACTCTCAAGTGACAAACAGTGAATTTGCAGAAAAAGATTTGACAAGAAATGAAGATTATTCGACACCAGTAAACAAATTAACACGAAATGGAGGAACCATTCGACTACCAGTTTGTTTTGAAGACTGATTTAAAATTCATTCAATATTCGTGTTGAATTTTATTTCAACTACCTTATCCTATTCAGCAATGTAACGTAACTTATTTACTGAAAGGGGAGTAATGTGGAGGATTATAAACGTTATTGCATAGTTACTATAGTTAATAGAAATAATATTTTTGTCCACGACTGTACCATAAATCATTCATCATACTTGTGCTTCCTGAAGTACAATTATACCTATTAATCACTAGTGAATAATGGTTTATTATACACTGCATCACGTCATACTCAACAAAACATATGTCCAAACTGAGGAATATCATTCACATTGTTAGGATAGTATTGTTAGATTTTTAGGTTTTATGTAACTAAGATAACTATAAATTCAATGCCTTCGTTTATTTTCAATAATTGCTCTGTTAATATTAATATGAATAAATAAATGCAAAATTATCTATTTCACTTTCATCAGAGTGAAAGAAAGGAATGGTATCGATGTCAAGTGAAATAGTTGACGTTTACGTGAGTATGCAGTTCTCAGTGAACACAGAAAATGTTATGTCAACGCTTTTAATAACTATTTTTATTGTTGAAAATGCAGATTATTACTAATTTTTCCGAAGAAGTCGTGGACAGAGTATAGTATTCTACTCGCACAAAATTACAATTTTTCAATAAAAATAGCAATCATTTTGTGCTCGTTGATAAATATACTATTAATTAATATCTGGAGTTGGCAAAAGACAGTGGAAATTGACAATTCACTTCGATTTTTATAAAAAATAATTAAACTATTTAAGAAAGAGAATATCTGTATTAATGTGTTGTTTTCAAATTCCACAAAGTAATATCATTATCAGATACACTGTGGTAGTGATATCTTCTCCTATCATAAACAAAACTTTCCCATTAATAGTTACATTCTCTATACGCCATGATTCAAAAATACTTGAAGTAATATTTCCTTTTACTTCGGACATTTTTATGCGTGAATCTCGAAATTATTCTACTGTGACAAATATCAACTTACAACCATAGTTATCGTCATACGAAACGCCCTAGTTCGTTATTTTTCTGAAATAACTTCCTAGGGTAATATTTCGTATTTAACAGACTTTGACATAATTTCATTGTTTGTCGAATACTACACCAGTCGGACATTAAATATATTTCTGTAGAACCATAGAGTTAAATGAATGTGTATGTGATTCATTCAATAAACAGTTTATATTTATCATCACATCACTTTTTTTTTCCATAATAGTCTAGAAACGTGATATATTATGTAATCACTGATTACATTCCGCACAGAAAAAAATATGTGAAGATTGTCCCTCCGAGATACATTCGCTAGTACTGATGTTTTATATCAAAAATTCTCTTCTTATTGATAGCACTGGGCAATACTGAACAATTATTTAAATTCTAATGAAGATTTTTTCTCAACAATTTTATATATAATCTTAATCTAAATAATTAACTGAACTACATTCATTCAACTCACCTAAAAAGAAAAATCAATTTAATGTCATAAATCCATTAAAAATTCTTTCAAACTATTTTAGATAAATCAAATCTCAACAAGTGATAATCATGTGTTAGTTTGAATGGTTTCGACAATGTTTCTTCTGTATTCGTGGAATTCTGGACTTCCATTGTCTATAAAAATATATCTGAAACAAAAATAAAAGAAAAGAAAATTTGATTAGTAAATGGCAAGAAAAGAAAATAGCTGAAAAATTAAATTCAATGAATTAGTAGTATCTGAAAAAAGAAATGAAATAAGATTAGTAAATAATAAGTTGGAAAATGGTGAAAAAATAAAATTATACAATATACACGACGTTTCGGTTAGTTGGGTATCTCTAACCGTTCTCAAGTGTAAACTGTTTACACTTGAGAACGGTTAGAGATACCCAACTAACCGAAACGTCGTGTATATTGTATAATTTTATTTTTTCACCATTTTCCAACTTATTATTTACTAATCTTATTTCATTTCTTTTTTCAGATACTACTAATTCATTGAATTTAATTTTTCAGCTATTTTCTTCTCTTGCCATTTACTAATCAAATTTTCTTTTCTTTTATTTTTGTTTCAGATATATTTTTATAGACAATGGAAGTCCAGAATTCCACAAATACATGATAATCATGTGTTTACCCAGAAACATTAGAATTAATCATAAATTGTTCTAGATAAGCCTTCATAGAATTTGAATAAAGAACGAATACATACTTGATAATATATTACTAAAAAAGATATAAAGGACTATTAGTTAGGGTTTATAAAAGGGACTTAACTTATTAATATGCTCATATACTCATTTTTCCGACCTAAATTTATCATATATATTATATTAGATATCTTATTTAAAATCTCATGTGGACCTGTACGTACACTACCTAACTTTTTTCTATGTAATCGATTTCCTTGTTCTACATACTCTTCATCTCCAATATTAAATTTTACATCTTTTCTTTTTTTATCAATTCTATTTTTATTTGAAATATGATTTATTTCAGAATCTTTATATGCTAATTCTGTATCCTTATATAAATCAGATTCTTTACATAATATTTCTGGTATTATATGTGATTGAACACCCTTCATTAAATAGTTTGGAGAAATGTTGTTACACTATGAGTAGTATCATTTTACTGCTCAGTGCATTCTGTAGCAATAACTGACCACGCATGAATTGGTTGTTCATTAATCTTACAACGTATCCTATTTAGTAAATTTTGATTTAAACGTTCATTTAAACCATTCGATGATGGGCAATCCACAGCCGTCAATACTAATAAGATGTCATGTTTAATAAGAAAATTTCTGAAGATATTTGAATTTATTGTGGGATATTGATATGCCAATAAAATTTCAATATTATTCATTTCTACAATTGATTTTAAAAATTTTATTATATCACTAGCTTGTTGGCCAGTTGAGCAATATGTGAAAGCAAATCTGCTAAAATAATCCACTAATAAATGTAAGTATTTTTTTGAAGACCCATAACCAGAAAAACCACTGATTGTATCTGAAGACATGATTTCGTAGGGTTCTTTGGCTGGACCTAATTGAGATAATAAACCTAGAGTTCGAACTTTTTCTGTTCTGTTTTTTTTTTACATATTTCACAACTATTACAAATTTGCTCAAGAAGTTTATCAAAGTTGAAACAATAATAAAATGGTCTTATTTTAAGTGAAAGATTGGTCGGTCCAATATGGCCATAATGAAAATGAATTTGTGTCATTATCTTCATAGCAAACTGCTCTGAAATAAATATTCTTTCTCTTCTATTCAATTTTTTATATATTAGACCATTCTTATTTTTCCATGTACTATCTTTTATTTCAAATTTCATACTACTTTGATCTGACTTAATTTCTTCAAGTTTCACTAAGTTAACTACCTGAAGTATATCATCTGAATTTTCAAAAGACTCTTATACTGGTATGAGACAAAGCATCAGCTTCTTGATTCCTCTTCCCTGGAGAATATTCAATTTTGAAATTATACTAAGATAGATAATATATTAAATTCTCTAACTCTTCATCAGTCTCTTCATCTTTAACTCTTAAAATTTCTAATGGTTTGTGGTCCGATATAACTTTGAAAGAAATACCTAATAACCAATGTTGCCAAAACTTTTATAGCTGAACATTCTAAATATATAGCTTTCTTCTTAGCTTGAGATGCAGTAAATTTTTTTGAGAAGTAAGCTATTGGTTTTAGTTCCCCTGAATCTTGTTTCTGTTGTGAAATTGCTCACATCCCTAAAGCACTAGCATCGGTTAAAATATGAGTATTTCTATTTGGATCAAAAACTCCTAATACAGGACTTCCGCATAAATATTCTTTAATACATTTGAAAGAATCTTCACATTTGTCATCCCATTTAAAAATCACTTGTTTTCTTAATAAGTTATGTAATAGTTCTAATATTGTTGTGTGATCCTTGAAGTATTAGTATTTATGATAAAAGTTTATTTTTCTTAAAAACTGTCTAATATTTTTTCTTGTTTCTGGTTGTGGGAATTCACGAATCGTCCTTGAATTATTATTGCAAGGCTTGACCGAATTATAACTAATAATATGACCTAAATATTTAACAGATGGTTGCATAAAATGACATTTCTTCAAACTATAACTATATATATATATATATATATATATATATATATATATATATATATATATATATATATATATATATATATATATATATATAAATATATATATATATATATATATATATATATATATATATATATATATATATATATATATATATATATATATATTTTTTTTTTTTTGAACACAATGAATAGTGGGAAGAAATTAGTGGGGAAACATAGTAAACGTCAAAGTATTGGCCAAACAAAGTGCTTCAAGCACCGACTCATTCAAGGTCATTATTCACTATTTAAAATCAAGATTATTCCACAAGTTCATCACCTACTAATAAAAATCTAGGTTGCCCAGCCTAGAAATAATTCAGAATGATCACTAAGCTGTAATGATGAGCCCTGGTTAGGCGATGATACACTGAATCATCTCACACTCTAGTCTTTATTCACAGTAGACTATAGACTTCTTGCTAAACCCTTGGGCAGCGTGATGAGTGTCTATGTCTGTCTATCAGAGATTCCCTCTGGTTTATATACATATACTACACAAAGATACAAATGACGTGCGACCTTGGCCTCACGTAATTGTAGCTTGTTTAGAAACAAGTAGGAAATATAACATTCTTCATATCTAATAATAAATACACAATGACTGACACTTGTCTACTTGCACTTCAAAGACAAGTTTTTGTTTGAGATATTAAAATAAAAACTCGATGACATACAGAAGACATCACTTATTCTTGAATAAAAATAAGTCAGTTCATCACTGTTAACGGCAAGCATTAGTTTTATTAGTTAATAAATTTTCCATCTAATATGTTTGTTAATTTATTTACATCAGACTTTATCTGAATTCGGAACCACGATTGCTTTCTATAATACTTTAATCAGATGATGTTACTAACCGAGAATAGAGATTCGTATTTTTCAAATATTTGGACCACAATAGCAAATTTCGACCATCATCTGTAACTATCAGCTGAAGCAATACAAAAAAACGATGCTTTTTAAATTTCTCTTGAATTTACCAAGATGATGCACAGCAACACCGTTTGTCCCAGAAAAATCCTCCATGTATTATTTGAGGATGGAATTCATAGTACAAGTTTGTTGTTAGTATAATCAAAGATAATTCAGAAATACCATGAAGTATCACATTGTTCAACTTCTGCTGTATTTAGTGATATTCTTCAAACATTTGACTTTTTAAAATCAAGTGATCACCATCTTGAATGAATCAGATAGAAGTATTAAGTTCCCTCTCACTATCAGAAATATAATGACGAATTTAACAGCAACCAGATAATTTCCAATATTCTCACTTTTGTTAAGGTTCCATGTGATCTCGATTACTTCGAAATTATTATACCAGCCTCCGAGCGACTCTCAGATGAACGGTTTCAAACAAAAAGAGTATTATTCAAGAATTGATGATTGTTACATATATACATGTATACGTACACGTACACACAGACACATCCACATACACATGCACATGCACATGCACATACACATACACATACACATACACATACGCATACGCATACGCATACGCATACGCATACGCATACGCATACGCATACGCATACGCATACGCATACGCATACGCATACGCATACGCATACGCATACGCATACGCATACGCATACGCATACGCATACGCATACGCATACGCATACGCATACGCATACGCATACGCATACGCATACGCATACGCATACGCATACGCATACGCATACGCATACGCATACGCATACGCATACGCATACGCATACGCATACGCATACGCATACGCATACGCATACGCATACACATACACATACACATACACATACACATACACATACACATACACATACACATACACATACACATACACATACACATACACATACACATACACATACACATACACATACACATACACATACACATACACATACACATATACATACAGATACACATACACATACACATACACATACACATACACATACACATACACATACACATACACATACACATACACATACACATACACATACACATACACATACACATACACATACACATACACATACACATACACATACACATACACATACACATACACATACACATACACATACACATACACATACACATACACATACACATACACATACACATACACATACACATACACATACACATACACATACACATACACATACACATACACATACACATACACATACACATACACATACACATACACATACACATACACATACACATACACATACACATACACATATAGTACGGAGAGTTTATCAGAGAGAAAACACGTGTTTCGGTTGCTCCGTGAACTTGCCTGTTTTGTGTCTGAAAAATACTAAATTTAACTTGAAATATTATACTAACAAGTAGATCAATCCGTTCTCTCAAGTACTTCCAGTTATTTTTCATTGTGTGATACTATATATTTTGAATTTTCCTGTGAAGAGCTGGGAAATTGTGTGTCTTAAATATTATCAAGGATTCAAAAAGCGTTGATGAACGTGATACATCTGTGATACATCTGTTGATACCGTTGTTTGAGGCGGAGGCGAAGAACTGCGGCATTTGTATTGTCTGTTGCCTGTTTCATAGTGTGAGGCGAAGAACTGTGGTATTTCATAGTCCATCCTGAGTAAGCATGACCAAATGGAAGTCTAAAGTTATTGTTTGTGGAAAGTGTAAGGCTAACGTCACCAAAACACAGTATAGTCTGAAGTGTGCTGGAGATTGTGCAGATTGGTATCATAAAAAGTGTACTGGGCTAACAAATGAAGAATTCTTGGCATATGAGAGTGGTAAAAAGGATGAGAAATGGATATGTAGCAGTGACATTCAGGAAGATTTGGATACTGGTGATGAAGAACCTGAAAAAAATCCTACTAACTTGGATTTGTTGAAGGTGATCAACCGTAGATTTACTGAGATGGAGGCGGCAATATCATTCAATGGGGATATGGTGGAGTAGCTGAAGACTTCCTTAAAATCGATTAACGATGATAATAAAAAACTGAAAAAAGACCATGAATTATTGCGAAATCGTGTGAATGAATTGGAAAAGGAAGCCGTTATAATGAAGAAGAAATTACTCAAGGAAGAACAGGAGGTACGTAGAAAGAATGTTGTTATCACTGGGATGAAGGGTGACAAATATGTGGAACCTAACGTGAAAAAAATCCTGAACAAGTTGGATGAGGATGATGGGGATTATAAGATATCTGTTATACCAACTGCGAATGCCGATAAAAGCCTTGTTGTTGTGCAATTCGCAAATGAAGATAAGAAAAATAGGGTACTAGAAAAGAAGAAGAGGATGCTCTCAAACAGACAGAATTGCGAGATTGATGAGTCAGTGGATAAAATATATATAAATGAGGATCTACCTAGACCAACTAGAGAAGTGTTCAAGAGAGCTAGAGAACTTAGAACCAGTGGTTATAAGTATATTTGGTGTAAGAATGGCCAAGTCTATGCACGGTTGAAGGATGGAGAAGCTGCAGTAAAGATCAATACAACGTCTGATGTTGAGGCTTTGAAATCAAAGTAACAGGTAACTTTTATGTCCTTTTAATTCCTATTCTGTTATTGTGTGTTGTCAATGTTATTATGAGTCGAGATGGCATCCAAAAACATTAAAATAGCACATGTCAATGTGTGCTCTCTTACACCTAAGGTAAATGAGATTAAGTCTGTATTGGAAATTGAGCATATTGCAATTTTGGGCATAACTGAGACATGGTTGTCAGGTAGGATCGCGAACGAATTGGTACAGATAGATGGGTATGATTTCTTTAGAATGGACAGGGGTAGTAGAGGTGGTGGGGTGGGAATGTACGTCCTCAAAAACTTTAAAGCTACCATTGTTCCTGCTACCTTGCAGGTGGGAGTATCACTTGAGAGCATTTGCCTATCATTGAATATAGCTAACATCAATATCAGAGTTCTGTGCTTATATAGACCTCCAAACTACAATAACCTTCATTCTTGTATTAATGCTATTGACTCACTTATAGCAGAGGTCATACCAACGTGTGACGAACTTGTTCTCTTGGGTGATCTTAACGTAAATTTGTTGCATCAGAATAATGTTACTGAACTACTACTGAACACATTTGAGACCTATAACATGAAACAACTGGTAATAGAACCTACTACAAAAAGAATTTGCTTGATGTTATTGTAGTATCTAATGTTGATATAGTTAAGTCTGCCATTAAACATATTGATTTGCATGATATAACTGACCACCAACTGATATATTGTGAGATGGCCTTTGTGTGTGTGAAAACTAGAACTAAAATTAAAACATTCAGAAATTACAGGGATTTTAATATTCACAGTTTTCGAGATGACTTAAATGAACTAGAATGGCATGACCTGTATTCTACAGATAATATTGACGAAAAAGTTAAAATATTGAACGAAAAACTACTCAATCTTTATGATCTTCACGCTCCAATTGTTACACGTAAAATAACTAAACCAAAAGCGGAGTGGTATACTAACTGCATCGAGGCCATGATTAAAGAAAGAGATAAACTTCTAACAAACTATAAACGTACTAGGAATAATAATGACTGGGAGGAGTATAGAGTAATGCGTAATTTTGTCACAAATGCAATAAGACAGGAGAAAAAGGGTTATTTGAATCATGATAGGCGGACTGGTGATAGTAGAAAGTTGTGGAACACATTGAAACAATTAAACGTGTACAATAGGTCTAATAACATGGTTCCTGAAAACTTTGACGATCCCGATCTGATTAATAAACATTTCATTGAAGCGATACAAAGCATGAATACCAATATTAATGAAGACGTAATAAATTATTATTCAACGAACAAAATTAGTGGTAATCCCAATAGTTTTTAGTTTACCAGGATAACGGAACCGATGATAAATAACACGCTTGGTTTGATTAAGTCCAATGCTGTAGGATCGGATGGCATCAATTTACAAATGTTAAAGATGTGTTGTCCGCTAATTACTCAACACTTGATGCATATATACAACTCGTGTTTAGATTATGGTCATTTTCCTCGACACTGGAAAACAGCTGTAGTGGTTCCTCTGCCAAAAATAAAAAAACCTGTTTCTATAACTGATCTACGACCAATTAGTTTATTACCGGTTGTTTCGAAGGTATTTGAAAGAATATTAGTAAGTCAGATGAAAGATTATATAAAGGAACGAGGTATTTACCCAAATACTCAGTCTGGCTTCAGACAAGCCCACAGTACCACTACAGCCATGTTACAAATTGTTGATGACATTATAGATGCTTGTGATAAGGGTAAGAATACGGCATTAGTGTTGCTTGATTTCAGCAAAGCATTCGACCTGGTCGTGCATAGACTGTTGATTGCTAAACTTAAACATCTAAATTTCTCAAGCAAATCTAGAGAACTGTTGACAAGCTATTTGGAGGGACGTAAACAATACGTGACCATAGATAATAAAAGATCAGATTTACTCAACGTATCGCATGGTGTACCTCAAGGCTCTATACTTGGGCCCCTATTGTTTGTTTTGTACACGTTTGATATGTCTAGAGATATCGGCGTCTGTAGCTTGCATCAGTTTGCGGACGATACTCAGATATACATTAAATTTGAAAAAGGTAAGATTCAGGATGCGCAGTCTGCTCTTCAGGATACTATTGATAGTCTGGTTGAATATTCATCGAATCATGGATTAAGGCTGAATGTGAATAAAACTAACTTGATGATATTTGGCCCATCACATATGGAAGTGAGCAAATCATTCACTGTCAAGGTCGAAAATCAAAACATAAATCATGTAGACTCAGTAAAAAATCTTGGATTTGTTATGGATGCTCAGCTGCGATTTAGAAAACACGTACAACTTATAATACAGAAGGGTTATGCATCTCTGCGAAACTTATATCGCAGTAAGTTATTCCTTGACTCACAACTGAGGAAGATGTTATGTGACAGCCTGGTGCTTAGCTTTGCCAACTATAGCGACGTTGTATATGGGCCATGCCTGGATCAAGAATATGCACATAAACTACAAAAACTGCAGAACTCATGCATAAGATATATTTGTCCAATAAAGCGTAGAGAGCATTGTACTGGTTACATCAATGATATTCAATGGTTGAAACTGAGGAACAGACGCGTTGTTCACCTGACTTGTTTAATACATAAAATTACTGAGTCTTGTGAGCCATTCTATCTATTTGAAAAACTTAAATTTAGAACTGAATGTCATAGTGTCAATATTAGGGGCATTACAGGCCAGCTCACAATTCCTAAGCATAATACCTCATTTTTCGAACGTTCCTTCTCATATAATTGTGCTAAGTTATACAATGATATTCCGCAGAGCATTAAGGATAAGCATACAGGCTTCAAATATTATGTTAAAGAATACATCTTGCAACGTCAAATGGACAACGGATAACCGAATGAAGTGTTAAAGTGATGTTTTGATTTTTTGTTTATATTGTTTTATTTATATTTAATTGTTTATATATTTTGTAAGTGGATCTGTGTAGTCTATTACAAATAGGTGATGTATACTATGGTCCTCAGTTGAGTGGAGAAGCTTTTAGCTAGACTTCCCTGAGGTTAAAATAAAGTCCTTTATTATTATTATTATTATTATTACATACACATACACATACACATACACATACACATACACATACACATACACATACACATACACATACACATACACATACACATACACATACACATACACATACACATACACATACACATACACATACACATACACATACACATACACATACACATACACATACACACACACATACACATACACATACACATACACATACACATACACATACACATACACATACACATACACATACACATACACATACACATACACATACACATACACATACACATACACATACACATACACATACACATACACATACACATACACATACACATACACATACACATACACATACACATACACATACACATACACATACACATACACATACACATACACATACACATACACATACACATACACATACTTATACACATACACATACACATACACATACACATACACAATACACATACACATACACTACCACATACACATACACATAACATACACATACACATACACATACACATACACATTACACATACACATACACAATACACATACACATACACATACACATACACACATACACATACACATACACATACACATACACATACACATACACATACACATACACATACACAAACACATACACAACACATACACATACACATACAACATACACATACACATACACATACACATACCACATACACATACACATACACATACACATACACACTAACATACACATACACATACACATACACATACACATACACATACACATACACATACACATACACATACACATACACATACACATACACATACACATACACATACACATACACATACACATACACATACACATACACATACACATACACATACACATACACATACACATACACATACACATACAGATACACATAAGTTTACTTATACGTATACGTATATCCTATCCTGATTGAAATTGTACTTTATAACTAATAAGTTGATTTTATAATTATTTCAAGTAGTATAAATGAGAACAATGAAATTAGCTTTACCTGAAACTTTGAAGTGTCTTGAGACTTCTCCATACATATAGTTCAATATAAGTTTGCATTCGCAATTAGTGAAGTCATACATGGAAAATGTTCTTGTTAAGGAAACTCGTTCTTTCAAGTTATATACCGTTTTTGGACTAATTACACCCAGTGACTGGAAACCTGAAGAAAAGAATACTTGCATTTTCAAAAATGTATGAAAATATACATATGCACAAATTATTGTGAAACACAATTGTGATAGGTTTCTCATTAAGTACAAGTTGTATATTTCGGAAATTATGAAAACAGCTCATATATTATGATATGACAAAAAATATACAATAAATCACTATTCACTGACAATATGAGACTCCGACTCACATAAAATGAGATCATCGATACTAGGCTAAACATTCCCCTTAAAATCTCACTACCATAACTAAAAGTGGTAATTGCTTTCAAAAAACAAATAAATCAGTCGAAACAACTTGAAATCCTACAATATTTGAACATGAAAACTAAAATACATCTGAATACACTAAGAAAACACAAATCAAGAATTTCAAGAAACGGATCTCTCACTACTCTCATTTTTCCCCCATTGTGTTATACTCTGGTCTCGGGCTCTTCTCTTCATATCTCGTAGTTCGAACTTCTCTTTTCTGTTACATATTTATTTGAAGGGCCGTGTGATATAATTTGATATTGCAAAATTTGAAAGAAGAAATTAAACAGAACAAAAATTTGGAAGAATAAATTGAACAGAACAATACGGAAAATGTCAAAATTTTGAAGAACCATTCACAACAGAAAATTCAGGATAATTTCAACTATTTACAACATAAAATACTAGAAAATTCCGAACTTTCAGAAGAATGTTTGGAACGTAAGATTATACGAAATAATGTGGAATTAGAAGTGAATCTAGGACAGAAATTTAATGATGTACGAAGAGAATTAGATACGTAATTAGAAGACAAAGTGGGTGGAATGAATAGTGAACTAGAAGCTGTTAAGTTGCCCATGACGCTGCCAGAACAAGAAAAATCTCAGTTCAATGGAAAATCCTCTTGGAGCAATTACTTTCGTGAGCTTGAGGCAGCAGCAAAAGCGAATGGCTGGACACTAGAGGAGGAAGCTACAGCATTGACTCTTGCTTTACGCTGGGATGCAACGTATATATTGCAGACACTTTCTTCTAACGAACAAGAAGACTACGAAGCTTTTGTGTAACATCTGGAACTGCGATATGGTCAGACAAAGTTAGAAGATGCATACAATTGGTTGACACGATTCTACTGAGGAAACAATCAAGTCAGAATACTGATCCATAAAAATTATGATAACTGGTTGCAACAAATATGCAGACAATTCCCAACAAAAGAATCGCTGCCAGAAATTCAACGAGACACTGCAGGAATTCATGGCTGATATTACACGCTTGGTCCGGTTAGCATATCTAGCTACGCCAACGACCGTTATGGAACTTTCAGCTGTTCAAGCTTTCTTGGATGGACTTCGGAACGAAAAAACTAGACAGGCCCTGATATTAGCTCCTCCGGGTCAGCTAGTTGATGTAGTGATTCGATCTTTGGAATTCGAGGCGAAAAAGTTGAGTTGTAAGAGACAAGCCTAGAAGTAGGAGGGCCGAAGAAAAGAAAGAAGAAGAGCCCCGTATTATAGAATCAGGAGAATTCTTAAAGAAAATCTACCAGAAAAGAAACAAATCCTTGTTGGAGATGTGTGAAGCTAGGTCATGTACGAAGTCATTGCAAAGAAATTCAGGTGGAATCGACTTCGTCGCCGTCGGAAAATTAGATAGGATCGATGATAAAGGCGCGCAGTCGGCCTGTTACCAGTATGCCCCAGAAAATATCACACGTGTAGCATCTCTTCTACATCAGCCGAACAGCATTTGTGGAGATAGTTTTGTTAGTGGCAACTAGCATGAGCTGCTCCCGGATACAGGTGTGACGAAGATACTTATAAGGCCCGATATTGTCGATTTATCGAAGATCGGGCCTACCAACCGGAGATTACTTACTGTAACAGGAGATACCTCTACTATTCGTGGAGCATTGGATATCACGATGGTCATAGGGAAAGTTATGGTAGGAATGGACATTATAAACTCCGAAGGATTCGAACGAAACTTTCAGCGACGAATGTTGAAGGTTGATAGAGAAGTTCTGCTACATCGAACAAATAACAAGACAATTGGTGTAATGCTTGTGGAAAATCTCTGATCCCTGAATGCAGTGAGATGATAGTGAAAGTTTCTTTGTCGAATTCGAAAAGAAAAGTATAATAATTTTTGAGTCGATAATCGATGACAACGAGATCGATTGAGGAATTGTCGAAAAAGAAGTGTCAAAATAGAAGTGCCTGTAAGAGCGATGAATGTTAATAATTGTTTTGTTAATCGAAAGAAATTCAGCATTTTGAGAGATTGTTCTTCTGTTTCCTAGATTGAGGAAGGTCTTCCTGATATGAGAATTCAAGCTGAGGAAATTCAGCAAGAAATTAGCGAGTCTGCTGTCAACCTCTTCAAAGGACTTGAAGGCAAAGGAACGCATGAAATTGAAAGAACTGATTTACAATTATCGGGATATCCTTGACGATGGAAAAGGAAAGAAGGATAGGATAAGAATTGTTTAGCATAAAATTATAACCGGGGATGCACAACCTATTCGACAGTCGGCAAGAAGACTACCGCTTACCAATCGAGAAGAAATTGAAAAGAACAACTATTTTCCGAATATCGATGATACGCCTAGTGGGACATTGGCTAGCTCACAGATATTTTCGACTTGAAGAGCGGTTACTGGTAGGTTAAAATAGTACTAGAAGATAGGGAGAATATGGCGTTTACCATAGGTGGCAGTTTACCGTCATGCCATTTGGACTTTGCAATGCTCCTAACACTTTTGAAAGTCACATTGTTTTGGTTCTGGTTTTGAAGGGATTGTCTTGGACAACATGCTTGGTGTACCTTGACAACATCATTGTGGCCAGGAAATCATTCGAGGGCCACATGACGAATCTGAAGAAAGTATTTCAACGCTTAAGAAATTCCGGCCTGAAGCTTAGCCTGAGAAAAATGTCACCTGTTTTAAAGCAAGGTACAGTATCTAGGCCATGTCGTGAACATGATTCAAAAAGCTTTCTTGGATTGTGCACCTACTATCGCCAATACGTACCAGGATTCGCGAAGGTTGCCAAATCTTTGACACTCTTAACAGAAGGAGAGAGGCAATTTGAATTAGATGGCAAGTGTCAAAAAAAATTTGAGGACTTGAAGAAGACATTAACCAGTACACCAGTTCTAAGTTACCTTTTTTCGGAAGGTGGATTTATTCTGGCCATGGACGCCAGCAAGGTAGAACTGGGGCAGTTTTGTCACAGATTCAACCTAGCGTCTTACTGAGTGTCCAAATCTGAGATCTCAGTTTTCCGTATTAGATACGAACAACTTCAAACTACTAACAAAGAAGGGAGTTTACCATCTGTTGATGCTATCTATAGAAATCTTAATAATAAACCCTGTCCAGGAAGATTGTATCATAGAGCACAACAAGTTCAGAACAAATTCAGTTGTAATAACTTGGGAAAATACTTGATCTGTACATGAAAACAGATTTTCTTCTTTCAACACATGTATTTCAACAATTTCGATCGAGCTGTCTTAAAACTTATAAGATTGATCCTGCTCATTATTTCACATTACCTGAATTTACTTGGAATATGATGTTGAAATATACGAAGCAAGAAACTGAACTTCTGACAGTCCCTGATATGTTTCTCTTCGTCAAAGTCTCAGACAAGTTTATAGTTTAGAATAGCTACTGCAAACCTAGTTTATTGTGACAATTATGATTTTACTAACCGTTTGAAATATTTCATGTATTTTGACATCAACAATCAGGTATTATATAGTATTTTTTCAAACCGAATAGAAACTGAATAGCTTTTTATTTTTGGTATGGTGGGGCCATGAGGCAATATCTCTGCAACGGAGGATTTGAATGGGTAAACTAACATTGATGTCACTACCATTTCGGATGACCCAGATGTAGGATACATGTTAGATGTGGATGTCAAGTATCTTCTAGAACTTTATGACTTCCATAAAGATATTCCATTTTGCCCTGAACACATTAATCGAAAGACATAAACCTCTTAAGGCTGGAAAAGAACCATCAAAATTGATGGCCATACTATATCATGAAAAAATTATGTTATACATTATCAGGCATTAAAGCAGCCAATTTAACATGGTCTGATACTTTAATCTCACTTTTGAATTGATGAATCCCTTAAGTTCAAGCTAGCAACTTGGCCCTAAGAGTTACATCGATTAAAACACTGAACTTCGAAAGAATGCAAAGAACAAGTTCGAAAAATTTTCATTCAAACTTATGAATAATGCTGTTTTCGGTGAGCTTCATACTTGCTTTTTCAACATAACTATGCTTACATTTTATATTGTAACATGAAAATATACGAATATGCGAAAACATGTGCCTTCTAACTCAATGGTCGGAACGGTATGGCGCTGAGGGCATATATTGCTAAACAAGAATCGAAGAAATCTAAAATATTCAACGAAAATCTTGTTGCTATTCAGTTAAGAAAACTGAGAGTGTTCTCCAATAAACCTATATATGTTTGACAGACAATACTCGACTTGGTTAAAATAACCATTTATGCTTCCCATTATGCATATATGAGAAAAGAGTTAGGGGTGACTGCAGCGCTATCTATACAAACACTGACAGCTCCATATATGAGCTTTCTAAAGATCCTTATGAAAGATAAGGTTATGAAATGTGATTGTCATGTCCGTTTTGACACAATAGTTTATTAAGCTATTCGATGAGCAATCAATTTTGAAAATAATTCATGCGATTGAAAGGACCATTTTTACTGGTTAACCCAACACCAGCCAACGTCCCATTGTTGGGACGCGCCATTTTTGCCAGATTCCTTCAAAGCTATCACAGAAAACTAGAGTATTTGATAATGTCATTTAGGTCAAAGTATGTACTTCATATATTTATAGTCAGATGTCTCACAGAAACAATAACAGAAATTAGACTGATTCAACAAGTGGACACTTGCCTGGCGCCTTGGGGTTGTCATACGTTATAGTGATTCCAATATATTTCTGTCGAGAAAATTATAATTATACCACTGCAGTTTTATTGTTGAACAGTCTCTTTTTTCGATACGAAAGGAAATTGAACTGACTCATATGTTGCCAATTTGTTGCTAATTTTGTTTTCCCAATTTTGGGGCATTGGCTGGAAGTGATAATTATGAGTAGCAGAAAATGTCTAACTGTCCGTGACATTGACATCATATTTGAAGATCCGGAATTTTGGAAAGATATGGATATTGAAAATATTATTTTAACAATAATTCCTCAAGACCCGGATATTCTAACAGACACAGAAAATTTTGAAGAGATTGACCTAGAAGGAGAAGAAATAGTAGATGTTGCAGGTACTATGGAATTGTTTACTTCTAACCCTGCTGACGAATCCGAGTTTGAGAATAGCGACGAACCATTATCAGAAAAAATAGTGAAGTGGACTAAATAAAACAGCACAAACGGTGATAATTCCATTGCAATAGTGACAATACTCTATCGTAAAATTGATACAAGAATACAATTCGCATATGGGCGGAGTAGATATGTTAGACAAGCAAGTGTCTCTTCACCGAACAAGAATTCGTTCAGGGAAATGGTGGTGGCCTTTATTCACCCAAGTGTTAGATATATCGGTGACAAATTCTTGGAGACTTTACCAGATTTTAAATCCCCAAGAAATGGCTACTCTGCTAGAGGAACGTAGGAAAAGAGACCACGCCCTCGAAAGTCCAAATTGATGAGAGGAAGAGCAAGTGTGGACATAAGATATGACCAAATGGGTCATTTAGTTGTTTCTATAAAGAAAAAAGGAGATAAGCATTTTGTGAAAAAAAAAACACTAGAATTTGTGGAGAATGCAATGTACGACTACAAGATATCTGCTTTCTACCATCCCATAAAAAATATTTTTTTATTAAAATTTGTTCTGTATATAATTTATGTGAGTTTATTGAACATATTTTGTTATTAGAGCAGCTTCGTCCCTTTTGTCTTGTTTTTTCTAAATATTTTATTTTATCCCCTTTTAGCCATCGTCCCAAATATGGAACGCTATTTTTCTGCGAATTGAAATTCATTTTTTTCCAAAATTTCAGTGTTCAGTCTTTGCTGAACACTCAATAGCCAGTCTATACGAAAAATTTTCAATCCTCTTTGAGTTCTGGCTGGTATTGGGTTAAGATCATATAAAACGTATAGAGTTGATAAATATAATAAACATAATAATTTAACCTCTAAATATTCTAGTCAATGTGTTATTTGCAATTCGAAAGTGTTTGAACAGGTTATTGAGCTTCCTGTTTTATCGAAAATAGAAAACTACAGTACAGTAGCATTGCTAAGAAACAGCTATGAGTGATCATATTGTCGAGTTTCTATAAAAATATTAACATTTGTTCAGCGAGGCGCACTTTGAATTATATAAGAAGAGTACAAAGAGTACCATTATTTGACCACATATACATGGCGATTCTTTGAAAAATGCGCATACAGCAAGGGTAGATGAGAAACACCGAGCTGATTCTGAATAGTTTTTATTCAATGGGTCTACTATCTTTCATTACAGCCAGATAAAGTGTAATTTATTGAATTTGCCCATTTTTTCAATAAATCATAACTTGAGAACCAGCCTATACATTGTTGTAATACTTGGTATTTCAAAATGTTTGTTATAGATAATATGCTGTATGAGATAATTATACAGCATGTCTCTCTCTAAATATGCAGGCCAGGGAAAGTATACATATATATATATATATATATATATATATATATATATATATATATATATATATATATATATATATATATGTATATATATATATAATATATATATATATATATATATATATATATATATATATATATATATATATATATATATATATATATATATATATATCTATATATATAGATATTGATTAAGAATTTATATGAGGTTGAAACGGATAAATATTGGCCTAGTGTGTGTACTTCATTTATTTATGTCAACGTTTCGGTGACTGTTTATAACCTTCTTCAGGACACTGCAATAAGACGATGATTACAAACTTAAGAAAATAAAACATTGCCAGTAAACTCACCAAATAGTTGAGATTGAAAATAAAAGCGACATGTCTCAGAACAAACAATCTTTAGGAACATCTCTTTCTTAGCAAAACAAAGAACCAATGAACTTAATCAAATTTCACGTAGACAAACAAGTATTAATTATTATAAGTTAACAGCTAAAATCTAAAAAGCTCCGGCCAATTTGACGTTGCACCTTGATTCTCGAAGCAACTTTGATGTTGGAACACAGAATCACTGTCACAAATTGTTCGTTCGAACCACTGACTAATTCTTGCAATTAAGTGACAGTTCCCAATACTGCAACCATGTCTGGTGCCACTTTCTAGTTACTATTTGCAAGAATTGTTGAATTGTAATGATGCAAAAAGGAATATATGTCGCTTATATTTTTTATGTCCGATCGAGAGTTCATGTAACAGGAACTTCTTTTAATGTGAGTAGTTACTACTAAGCGGATTGTAATCCACAATGGCGGGCATCGAGGTGAGGGACCTTTCCAAGCGACGTCAAATCAAGATGGATGCTATGACTTCATGGGGCCCTCTGTCATCTAAGATGGGGGCCTCCTTCTCCTCAATCCTGGCCTGGGGGCCCTAGACTGAGGGGCCCTGACTCTCTCTTATGTCTACTCCTTCTCATCGATCCTGCCCGGGGGGGCCAGGCTGAAATATTAATAAATGAAAAAAGCTGTGTCGGTGTCTGGGATTCGAACCCCAGAATTACTGCACCAGAGTCTAGTACTCAAACCGGTCATCCGTCAACCCTTTGTTATATTTAGGATTAATCTTGAATCATAGGTATCTTAAACCATAGATCTATCATACGTCATCCGATCTATTATTCGTAACTGTCAAATGTCATCTTGAATCATAGATATCTCAGAGCAGAGAACTGTAATATGTTAAACATTTAAATTTTGAATGTGACTGCAACGCCCTTCCCTCTGTAGGTGAGATTCTGAATGATGAGAATACATGATCTGTCATACACGATCCACCATCTGTTGACCAGGTTCTGAATGACGATTATACAGTGATCTGTAAGAACGTTCATTTTTTAGGTTGCATTGTATATAAATATATATATATATATATATATATATATATATATATATATATATATATATATATATATATATATATATATATATATATATATATATATGAATGGGGTCCTCGGGTGTCTTCATGGGGACTGAAATTTTTAAGGAGCCCCCAGGATTCTTCATGGAGGTACCGGGACCCCATGTGGGGAGTCTTCATGTGTGTTCAGAAGATTGAAATTATATGATATATAGGACCACCGAGGAACAGAAATTCTTTGTTATATAGGAGGCTGTCTTGGTAGATTTGGATATTAAATTACATACATACATAGTTATTTTCAAATAGTTTATATTATTTGTGAATATCAAAGATTTTTCAATTAACATTTACTAGAAAAAATGTGATTTTCAATACTAGGATAATATTGAAAAAATCAAACATGAGAAACTATGTCTTTATATATATATAAATATATATATATATATATATATATATATATATATGACAGAAAAAATTATAGGGTAAAATATCAAAGGTATATATATATATATATATATATATATATATATATATATATATATATATATATATTATATATATATATATATATATATATATATATATATATATATATATATATATATATATATATATAATATATATATATATATATATATATATATATATATATATATATATATATATATATATATAAAAGGAAAAATTGAAGGAAAACGAGGTTCGGAATTAAATTATTCATAAAAGAATACGTTATAACTATTATATATCACAATTTTGAAATTTTATTCGTTGGACATCTCCGTAAGTAAATGAATTAATTAGGTACAAGGTCATTATTCGTTCGAATCAAGAATCTCAGCGTTAGCGTTTTATGAATCATGTTATATTTCTAAAGTGGTCCATACATAGTCAATCTCGATCCCGATCAGGATTTCATTATTTTGAGACCAGATCCGTCAATCTAACTCGTACATTATCAATCTGGATCACCAATTTCGATCGAGATTGACTGTGTACGATCTCCCTTAAAATTAACAATGAATTTCACAGACGTTATCTACATGCTTTTCCTCATTTTCTAACCGTTAGCAGTGTGCAAAATCCCTTATCCCCACTAAAAACTTCCTTCTAATAATTCTATATGTTGAAATCTTTCTTATTAGTTTCATTCCAACTTCAACTTCATTTGAAGCAGAATCGTTAAACTGTCGATCTAACCGTTTGGGTATGTCTTCCTGTCTTAGTGAAAATCAAGTAAGTTTTTATTTATGAGGTATACCTCAGAACGTTATTTAATATTTTTTTAATTTGTTTTAGAGATGGATTCATTAGGAAAATTGAACAAAGTTTCTTTCCTAGAGAGGAAACGAAAGAAGAAGTTATCCGATCTGATTATCGAGGAGCCCTACAGAATATATGGGGCAAAAATAATTACATCTGCGTTCGGAGAGTCAGTACTTCTAGACTTGGGTGACTACAATGTCTTTTTACCGAAGAGGGTAACGGAGGAATACAGACCTTATATAGAGGAGATTACAACAGGCGAATATTCCATCGTATCCAAGGGAACATTGGAAACCGGAAAAACCCATCCAGCTGCAATACTTGAACTTATTAAAAACTAGGTAAATATTATTTATATAGATTTCTTGTTCAATGGGAACTAAAACACTGTTACTTACAAGTA